>CM037855.1:175734016-175807021 GCA_021234595.1 Delia radicum | reverse complement strand
TAAAATCAAAATAGAATCAAAACTCTATTGAAGAAAAGAACATAATGAAATTTTAAAACATTTATTATCGTTTTCCAGATTTGGACTTTATAATAATGGATAAAGATATATAATAAAGATATATCCTTCATTATTTTCGCTTGGAAGCCAACAAGCGAAAAGAATGAAGAAAGAAGAATTCTCAGTTAAAATTGCTATCTTTGAAATAAAACATGACTTCATGATAAAAAATTATAAAAATATTGCTGTTTTGCAACGATATCACGTTGAAATTATATAGTTTTAATGGGTTTTAAAATAGTAACCATTAATTTTGGAGAGCAAAATTAAAAACGGTTGACAAAAATTTTTTATGCTTTTGCTAGTTTATGAACACAATTTGCATGTTATGGAAACCATATTTTGTTTGTTATATCTTATTTTTTCTTTTCTAGAATTATCTACTCCATTTATCTGCATCAACAAATATCAACAATAAGCATACATGCATGTAAGTAAATTGAGAGATAATTTTGCGTACATCTTATACAATTATTTTCATAAATTATAACATTTTAAATGAACTTATGTACTAATGTTTTTTAATTATCGGTTTTTTATTTATTTTGCTTCGTTGAAAATTCCATATTTTGATTTTAATTTCAAAAATATATATTCCCAGCCAAACTTGTATTAGTTCCACAATTTACACAAGTAGTTCCTTAGAGCCAGTACTGGTTCTAGTTTGGCGTTGTAACCCATGATTTTGTTGGAAATTGTCACCTTTAGAACTAGTTCTAAGGAGCGTTTAAGGAACAGGTACTAGTTCTATAGAACGGTTCTAGAACCCATTCTTGTATGCGTGATTTTTGTTTGAAAATCTCAAGCTGGGAAATGGAATAAAGAAGCGCCTTAAGTTGTTTTGTTAAACAATATAATGTAAAAGTTACCAAAGTAATTCAGTTTTAAGTGAAATCCAGTAGATTACATAAAAGTAGACGTACACATCCACATCTTGTTATGGGTTATAGCTACGTGATTCATTGATACCTCGTTTTTAATGCTACTGTTATCGTGCTTTAAATGACATTAGAAAAATTTTGAAGGTAATATGCATTTATTTATTTGAACCACAAACAGCTGTTTTTCAAAAAGCAGTTTTTTGTAAATTCTAAAAAAAAAAAATATGTTAATTACAAATTATTCCCCTATGCCGCTGCCAAATCTCATTATGGGACTCTTACAAAATCTAAAGTTCTGAAAAAATATACTAAATGTAGTAGTAAAAAATATTTACATAAATATATTTCGGTCGGCAAAAAAATATTTTATTGAAAAAAAATAAAAATAAAGGTTTTACAAAAGTAATTGCACATAATAGCCATGTCTTTTTAACGGCTTAAGCTACGAGAGTCATTGATACCTCATTTTAAAGCTACTTTAATCGTGGTTTTACTTCTACAGAAAAAGTTATTCACTTCTTGAAGGCAAAATGCATTTTTTTTCAAAATCCGCGGTTCAAGCCGCTGTATTTCAAAAACCTGATTTTCAAAATTTGTAAAAAAATTATGTTAAAAATAAATTATTCTCCTATACCATCGCAAAATCCTATATGGTACACACAAAAGAAATAAAAATCCATTTCAATCACGAAAACGACCGATTCAATAACTTTAATTGCTGAAAATTCCGCCAACAACGAAAATTGTTAATTCAATTAGAAATTAATAGCTCTTTAATTGAATTATTTTTCAATTAAATAATTAACTCATTTGATTAAAAAGTGATCAATATTGCATACCATCTCAAAAAGGAAAAAAAAAACAATTGGACAAAGTGTTGTTGCCGTACCAAACTTTTTTTTATAACTTGAGTTTTATAACATTGAATTTTAAACCGGGCATGTAATTCTTATTTAGTTAGCAGATATATTTATACTAATATGAACAAATTCACACAGCAATTAGTTTTTTTCTTTCTATTGAAACGTAGGGATTATGAAAAAAATTTGTTTTGAATTTTTTTTTTTTGCAGAAATTAGCCATTTTATAAAAACCAGTGTATTTTTTTTTTTTAATAATTTTTAATTTATTTTTAGCATTTTTTTGCTTAGAAACATGTTTTACATTTTTATTAAACAAAATTAACTTCAAAAATTACATTATCAATTTTATGATAATGTTTGGAATAAATTAATATTTAGATTTAAACTGAAATAAAATGATTTAAAGTAATAAACCTTATGAGAATTAATAATCTATTTAAAATGAACTTGAAATTTACTATACAAAAATTACAAAATACCACAACAACAAAATGTTTTGAGCGATAGCATAAAAAATGTAAATGTTTAAAGTTTGAGCAAATATTTTATTGATTCAATTAATTTTTAATTGACAGCTTTTAAAATTTTCAACAAATCGATTTTATTGAAAAAAAGTAGGGAAATATTTTTTCTGTGTACTTCTAAGGGTTTCTGAGCTATCGGTTTTTTAATTATACTTTTTTATATATAGAGCAATTCCATATGAAAGCGATCACCTTTGGACGACCCCTCTCCGATTTTAAAATAAATAGTCTCAATCGATTGCCCAGCAAAAAATAATGTACCTACATATTTTTTTTTTTTTATAGTGACTGGTTTAGTGATGGTGTGCACCACTGTCATGTGACAAAATGAAGAATTCTTCATAAGGGACCTCATTGAAAGTTGTTTTAAAAAAAATCGTTGGAAGGTATTGAATCAGGCTTTAATTGAAAAATAAAATTTTCCTAATTTTTCTCAGAAATTTACCTTTTTTCCCATGATGAAATTAAATTTTCCCATGAAAATTAAATTTTCCGATTTTCCACAGAAGCTCCTAAATTTTCCGGCTATTTTATTTTTTTTTTGATTCCTCATAATTTTTGCTTTAAGAATCAGCAATAAAAAAATGGGCCCGACTCCTTGTTTGGACAGGAGAAGAGCATTTAAGAGACCACCTTGTTCTCATTGTTTTTATTTTTTATAATTGAATTATTTTTAATTATTTAACAAGAAAAATTAGGAAAATTTTATTTTTCAATTAAAGCCTGATTCAATACCTTTCCAACGAGCTGGGCAATCGATTGAGACTATTTATTTTAAAATCGGAGAGGGGTCGTCCCAAAATTTGCCAATTTTGATCGTTTTCATATGGAATTGCTCTATAGTCTTATATAAATCGCGCGATTTTTATAGTAAGTATTTATTGCGCCACACAGTGCTACATTTTCAGAGAAGGCGGTCAAAAATCTATAACTTTTGAAGCAGTCGACGTATTTCTATGCGGTTTTTTAGTTGCAAAAACAAATAATGAAATTATATATTAAGGATTAAACTTATAAAACACCAGTTTTTGCTTAATTTTAGTGCAATATACAAAGTTGTTAACAACTATGAGCTGGTAACTTATTTTAAAAGTAAACAAAGTAAGACAACATCGTTTTTCTAAATTTTTTCCATTCATAACACTCAAAAAAAAAGTTCGTAACAAATTAGTAAAATAATTTTTTTTGTTAAAATGCGTTTTTTAATAATAAAACAATAAAAATAGTTCACTATTTTCCAAAAATATACATTACATAGCTAACTTTTATTAGTTTTTTAATTTTTTTTTTTATAACTAAGATACAGGAAAAAGTATATTTGATTTCAGTTAGTTAACTATTCATAGAAAATATGAAGTACAATTTTTTTCCTATGCGTGGTATTGAAATGGATGCGATATTATCATTCTCAGAACAATTGACGAATTCTAGCATCGATTTTTAAGCCATATTTTGCACCTTAATTGCATATTTTGATCATAAGAGCATATTTTAACATATTGTGGACATATTTTTGATAAAAAGTCTTATTTGAGCACATTTTGGCTTATTTAATAAAAGCATACTTAGGGTTTTTTTTATAGTTTTTAGGTATCTAACAATTCTATATTCAATTAAAAAAAATTCCAAAATTTTTTATTTCAATATTTTCTTCTGGAGCAACCAATTCGAAAATTAGCCATTTTTGAAAACTAAAATTTTCAGTTTAAAAACCTGTACGATTTAAGTAAATTAATATTATAAATTCTTTTATTTAGCCCCATTTAATTAAGTTTCACAAAATTTACTTCAACTGTACTAAAAAAATAATTTTAAAATACGAATTTTTTATGAAAAATGTATTTTTAAAGAGCATATTTTGTAAATTGTAAGAGCATATTTTCGTACGTTGATCATTTTTTATGGGCCTAAAATCGCATATTTTGATGCACATTTCTGGTTGCCATGCTAAATCAAACTAAAGGCCTCATTAGTTGTACTTTCTGTGTCGTTCTGTGTCGGTCTGTTCTGTAAAGTAATGCTACTGTAAACTAATCTGCAACTAATACATAAGCACTTTAGGCCTGTCACTTAACGTGAATTCTATTTTCAACAGATTTGTCCGCAACAGAACAGAACGAAAAAGTGAAAACTAACCACATGTACAGACTTTCAATTGAACCAGAAACAAACAACTGATTCATACAGAACGTACAAACTAATTCTGCCTTAAGGGTAAGCAAAATATTTGATAAATTTTACCAAAATTTTTCTAAGCTCATTGATTTTCGCGAACCTCTTTTCTGATAATAGCAACTTTCCACCCTTCTACGTAAGAATTTTCTGACACTGCAAGTATTTTGGCTGACTTTACTAATTTTTTAGTGTAATATCAAACGAACGAGTTCATTTAAATTTTTTATAAGTAAAATTTCGAATAGTTTTAGTTTAATAGGTCTGCTATAGTGTTTGTACTGAGATCCTAGTTACAAGATTTGGATACGCTAGAATCCCAAATGCATGAGACGAAAAATGAGGGAGGTGTGGTGGTTGCAAATTGCTCTCCAAAGGTGGGATTGAAGTGGTATAAAATCCACAGAAAGTCCCACGACATCTTCCTAGAGGGGTAAAAATGTAAGGCCGACCCCCAATAATTTTTGTGAATATACCTACACCCCCTGTCTAAACTACCTAATTGGCTCCCAATACAAAAATAACATTTTTAAAAATTTTCTGCCAGCCGACTCGAACTGTCCCAAGGATGCCCCTAGAGGGGTCAAATGTATAACCGACCCCCCTTTATTTTTTCAATCTGAACATATTCTTAGAACATACCTACTCCCTATCACCAATCCCTAAGTGGCTGCAAATCAAAAATTTAAATTTGCTTCCACCGATATAACTATCCCAAGAGTGCCTCTAGAGGAACCAAATGTATGACCGACTCCCAATATTTTTTTAAAGTCAACATTTTCTCAAAACATACCTATCCCCTATCTCCACTCCCTAAGTAGGCTTCCATACAAAAATTCAAGTTTTATAAAATTTGCTCCAACCGCTCTAACTTTCCATGGGTTCCCCTAGAGGAGACAAATGTGTGCCCAAACACCCATATTTTTCCAGCCCCAACATTTTCTCAGAATTTTTTCATTTCCAAATTTTTTCTGAGATTTTAACATTGTATCGTTAGAGGTGCAGTTAGTATATAAGGGTTAACTAATCTAAATGTCAAACCGCATCGAAAATTTATAAGCTACTGAAAGTGGAAAATAAGCCCTAAGAAGAACTTTTTTTAAATCATTACCTACTGCATTATATATAATTTTGTTAATAATATACACTGCGTTCCATAACTATAATTCCAAATGATGTTTGCTATTTTTTTCTAATATTACAAACATTTTTTAAAACTTATAACTGTTTTTAAGAGTATTATAACTGATCACTTATTGCGTAAAATTTAAGAGATGACTTAATTGATTAAGAGAAAAATTGTGTAATAATATTTTGTTGGTATTTCATAACTATAATTACATATAACGGTAAACAAAGAAGAACAGCAAATAAAGAAAAAATTAAAGAATTATTTTTGTTTATTACGCAATTTTAATCAATTTTGCAATAAAATACCGTGTGGTTCATATCTAAGTGATTTTAAAAACGGTAAAATTTCAGCCTATTTAAAAAGTGGCTTGAGTTTTCGGGAAATTGGTAGAAAAATAAACCGTTTACATGTGGTTGTCACAAATTTTGCAGATAATCCGAGTGTTTACGGTAAAAATAAAACAGGCGGGTCGAAAAAAAGCTTTCTGAGCGGGACCGGCGTAAAATAATCAATTATGCCAGCAACTCAATGAAGAGTCTCAATCAGATAATCGACGAATGTAAGTTCACAGGAACTTACAATTGCGCCAATTTGGTATGTACTTTTAGAGAAAAATTAACAAAAAATTAATTTTTCTCGCAATATAACATTGATCTACGTGGCTCCTATAAATCAAACAGTTTATTTAAAAAGGCTCTTAGAAAAATTGTAATAAGAAACGCACACTCAAAAATCGAAGAAGCGTAAGTTTTTCTATAAACAGAAAAATATTATGTTATTAAACTCTTCAGAGTTAAATTTTTAATAGATCGCGGAAACTATTGTCTATGACGAGGGACCGACTAAGGACCGTAACGGGTTACCTCACAGGACACTGTGGCCTTAGGTATCAATTGTACAAGATGGGACGATCCTCTACGGATACGTGCAGGTTTTGTGAATTGGAACCCGAGACCTCTGAGCATGTTCTCTGCAAATGTCCAAGGCTCTCCGACAGGGGGGTGCATTATTTTGGCGGTCGAATAGTGACGCCATCGGACCTTTGGAACTGTTCACCTGGTAGGATAGTTGGCTTCGTAGGGAGCCTGAACCTATAGAGTGTATTCGCTGGCAGCACAAAATACTAACTTCTGGTCGCGGTGCATAGTGCCACTATAGTCTAATCTAACTGTTTAATTGAAACTGTTTTTAATCGCTTCAGTTGAATCTGTAATATCTATTCATATATTTCAATATTGTTTAAATTAAAGACAATACGAAATATTCGGGATTTAATGTTCGAAAACGATCGATTTGAAAACGATCATTTTTAATCACATTGCTAGTTTTACTAGACATGTCACAAATACTCGGTTACTAATCAGTATTCGGCATATTTTGCATGTTTTGTCCATTCGACCAAATAACGAATAATAGCACTATTCGGCAGAATTATTCGGCTAAATAATTCAGCTTAAAAATCTTTATTTTTCATCTAAAAATTTAAGAAAAACGTTCCTCTATAATGTCACACACACGGCTGCTTATATTGATTTGAGATGGGTTTTCAACCTACAAAATATTGCGGTTCCGTTTAATTTTGTCTATCTAAAGTACAGTGTACTTTTGTATCAAATTTGTATCAAAACTATTGAAGGAAATATTCGGCAAAGATTCGGTATGTGAATACACTAATTGTGACATCTCTAGTTATCACACAAACAAGGTACAATTAAAAATAATCGTTTCAATTTAAAATTTTATGAATTTATATATAATTTGATACAATTGTTGAGAAAAAACTAGAAATTGTTTTTATAAACTCTTATCCAATAATATCAAATTATATCTAATTCTAATACAATTATAATAAAAATAATATGTATGGGGACAACAAAATTCGGAGGAAATTATATCTAACTAATATACATCAAATTGTACAAATTTGTATCTAATTGCATCGATATCGATCTAATTCGATACGATTGTATTAAATTCGATACAATTTGATGTATTTTAGATACAGTTATATGTTCTCATTTCTTTTAATTAAATTTGATATCATCGCATATTAAATTATATATAATTAATATAATTTTATGTTGCCCCATATCATTTTATATTTACTTGGCTAGTAGTACATTTTATTATGAATATTTTCAAATACGAATCATAACTATAAATGTCTCTGGGGTTAAATTTAATAGGCAAATAAACTTTTATTGACCATTTTAATTGCACTTTCATCAGATCTCTACCAAAATGATTGTCATTATACCCATCTTTTAAGGGGTTAATATTCTCTATCAAAAAACATATAATATATACTATTTTTTAAACTGTCTCAATAATTTTTGGCAATGTTTCAACTCATAAATTGTTAAATACATCTATGATAGTATTCTTCTGCAATATCTATTTTTTGTTGTTTCTCAAAACTAAAGTTTTCTAGTTTTTCTACAAAGGAATATAACAGACAACACAAAAAATGTACTCCGTCATCAATATTAATATAAATTTAAGGTCTTTTTAGTTGCGTATGTTGAAAACTATTTACAATAAAATATGGTCCAAACAAATATAATGAAAATAATTGTTAAAAATTCATTCAAGCATTGGAAAAACTCAACCAGAACTTGAACTTTTTTAAGAGAAATCTTAAAAATTATGTCTAAAGTTTTGAAAAGTTTAAATTTTAAAGCAAACACTTACCATTCAATTGTAGGGGTAAAATATCAGCTTCATTTTCTTCTGTATCGATTTTGACAAAAATGTAGCTCTTTCGTTCGGTAGACATCGTATTAATGAACTCGAATTTTCGCTAAAGGATATTTGAGGAGGTTTATGATTATTTTGAGAACTATCACCACCTAGAGGAAAATATCGGGAATCTGTAAAGAAAATAATTATAACAATGAATTAAAATATCAAAAGAACAAGAAATTTATTGAATTTAGGTAAATCGAATGATATTATTCACAATCGCTTAATACGGTTAAAAGATGTTTAAAAAACGAATTTTATTTCCAAAATGTGTAAAATAAATAACTGGAATAATATGGGATTTGCATAACACGTTCTTCGTTCGTACGAATGAGTGACCGACTGCATGTAATTTCATTTTAATCTTTGAACACCTTTGCGTATGATTGATTTTTCTTTTAGAATATAACTCATACGCAACCCTTTACTAAAATCATATGAGACAATGTCAATCAATTTGAAAGTGACAACAGTTTATGCGCGAGGCTGAGAATTTATCAATTAAAAATCTTTGAAGAAAATACACTACCGAACAAAAATTGTTTATATATATCCAAATACAATTTTATACAATTAAATAGTTCTATACTCGAGTAAAAACGTTTGCATATTACGAGCGCGGATCAATAAGTCCGTGACTTTTGAATGAAACACAGTTTTTTTTGCAAAAAAAAAAATATTTTTCAACATAATCTCCTTTTAGCTCAATACACTTAGACCAACGTTTCTCCAATTTTTGTATCCCTTTCAAAAAATAGGATTTTTCGATATCCATAAAATAGGCATTTGTTTGATCAATAATTTCATCGTTGGAGCTAAATCTCTTTTACCGAGAAATTTCTTTAGGTTTGGAAATAGGAAATAGTCACTGGAAGCTAAATCCAAGGAATATGGCGAATGAGGTACCAATTCGTAGCCCAATTCACGGAATTTTGCCATTGAGACTGCACACTTGTGCACCCGTTCATTATCTTGATGAAGAAAAAAATTTTTCTTGGCCATATGGGGTCGTTTTTTTTTAAATCCTCGTTAAATCGGTCCAATAAGTCGGCATATTATTCGCCGTTTATTGTTTTTTCCCTTTTGAAGGTAATCGATGTGGATTATCCCGCGTGGATCCTAAAAAACTGTTGCCATCACCTTATTGGCCGACAAACTTACCTTGGCCATCTTCGGAGCCGGTTCACCCGGAGAAACCAATTGTTTAGACTGCTGCTTGGTCTCCGAAGTATAGCAATGGATCCATGTTTTATCCACAGTTACAAAACGCCGCAAAAACTCATTCGAATTGAGGTTAAGCAACTGCAAACTATCCTTTGAAGTTGTCACACGATTACGTTTATGATCAATTGACAGCAAACGCGGCACCCATCTTGAAGACAGCTTTCTTAAACCCAACTGATCATTTAAAATCGAAACAACACTGCCATATGAAATGCCTATGGCATCAACAATATCACGCACTTTTACTCTTCGATCGGCCAACACCATATCGTGGATTTATTCGACATCTTCGGGTGTATTGACCTCAATTGGCCGTCCAAAACGTTCGCGTCATTTGTACTTGTGCGACCACAACTAAAGTCAGTAAACCACTATTTTACCATTGAAATCGATAGTATTTATCAAGCTTTTCCTTGGTTTGATTGACAGTTTTTTTTCGCAAACAATAATGTTTAATGAGCACTCGAAATTCACTTTTTTCCATTTTTAAAAAAATCTACGAGGTTGTTTGTTTTGAACAGCTGTTAAACGCAAAGTAAATGACGGAACTTGCTCAAAATTTGACGGTAGTCTATTAACAGGTGGTACTGGAAGGGAGCAGTATTGCATTACATATAACTACGAGGGAAGTTCGAAAAGTCACTGACTTATTGATCCGCCCTCGTATAAGGCATGTTTATATATAAAATTTTTCGCTCTAAATTTATAATACAAATTAAACAAAATAATTTTTTAATTAAAAATTTTGCATAAAACGACATCATGACCAATTCATAGTTATATATCATTCCATAGAAGAAAATGTATATCTTCTTTTGGATAAAACTATATATTGCAACATTTAAAGTCTGATGGATGTATATTAGCCTGTCCGAATTGAAAAAAATGGAGAATTTCGTCACGTACTCAAACGATAGGTATTATTGAGCTGTTTATGGATAAAAATCCACAACTTTTTGAAGGTATATTCTTATCCAGTAGCTATATTCGACCTTCGTAGCGTATTTTTAAAATATTTGCACAAAGAAGAGCTTAAAAGTTTAGCAATGATGAGCATATTATGGGAAAAACATATATAAAATTTTATACACTAATTTTGGTCCACCACAGCATCATTTAGTTTCAATCACGTAATTTTATGTATAACTTGTTTTAAATTGAAAGATGTAGTAAACCCAAACAACTCTATGAAATTTTTATATAAATATATTTCCAAAAATATTCTCAGCATTACCAAACTTGAGCCCAATTTTATACAATAATCTAAAAACTACGAGTAGAGAACTCAATTTTTTTTTATTTTTCGCATAATCAACTGGATAATTCATTTTAAACTTTTGTTTTAAGATTTAATTCTCAAGGGTTCAACATATATTATAAAGTGCTTTATTAACACTTTAAAGTTTATTTTATTTTTAGTACATTTTTTGAGCTTAAAAAATTGCTTAAAATCTCTACACGAACCAAAAAATACTAACACCATTTTTAAGAGCGCATAATTGTCTTTTTAAAATGGTAAAACAACTTAAAATTGATAGCAAGAGATAAGAGAAAATCAAAATTTTTGAAAAACGTATATACAGTGGGAGCACTTATGAGTACATGTAAGTACTTTTTACACCTAAAGATTTAGGCCGAAAAATGTTTGACACTAGAACTAAATTATACTTTTCTAAAGGTAGAAGGTACGCTGAATCCAAATCTGGCCTTAGATTCACTCTCCGACATCAGGCGTTCGAGCTATATTAACGAGAAAATTGTATTTTTTGATCAAAATGCTCCGATTTTTGACCTTCCTGGAAACACATTTTTCATAATACTTGGCACGTCACCTGAACAAACTACTCTTACCATTTTTTTTCAGTTTTTCAATTTTTAAGATAACTTATTTCCTTACGACATTATCGTCGGTTGAACTTGATAATAAATTTGAATTTTTGCATTGCGGGACTTTAAAATTGCTGTTACAACCTCAATTTCAATTTACAATAATGTCGTAAGGAAATAAGTTATCTTAAAAATTGAAAAACTGAAAAAAAAAATGGTAAGAGTAGTTTGTTCAGGTGACGTTCTAAGTATTACGAAAAATGTATTTCCAGGAAGGTCAAAAATCGGAGCATTTTGATCAAAAAATACACTTTTCTCGTTAATATAGCTAAAACGCCTGATGTCGGAGAGTGAATCTAATGCCAGATTTGGATTCAGCGTACCTTGTATCTTTAAAAAGTATAATTTAGTTCTAGTGTCAAACATTTTTCGGCCTGAATCTTTAGGTGTAAAAAGTACTTACATGTACTCACAAGTGCTCCCCACTGTAGGTCTAAAAGACTTTGATTAACTTTCTAGAATTAATTTTGGACTTCAATGAAGTTGTTAAAAAAACATATGAAGCGGTTTTTTTGGCTTATGCATGAAAATGCAGTTTCAATGGACGAGTTCCAGTGACAATTTTCATTAAAGCTATGATCAAATTCATTACTGAAGTGAAGATAATTCTCTCAGTGTATATACACATAATTACCAAAGTAGAAATTGCCAGCCATAACAAAAAAAAATAGTTCTGTCATACCGCTGCTGGTTTTGTAAATCCCAACGTGTTAAAAATTACCAAAGAAACAACTAATATTGTACTAGGAAAGCACTATTTTGTTCACAAAGCATGTGTTTTTCCAGTACAACCCTCAAAATGCGTTGCCTACATTGTTTTTACCAATTTAAATGTGTTTTATGATACATATTTCTCAAAATTAATTTAATTTAAACCATTTTAAAAGCCACACATTTTTTGAATTACCAACGTTATGCCAAAGGTGGCAAGTTCGTTTAAACCAGCGGTTGGCCACTGTTATCAATCGGCTAGGGATTAACAATACTGGCAAGATTGTTAATGCCTCGTTCTGCTTACGCCTAACCGACCGTCGCCGACGCTTTGCCGATTGTATTTTTCTGTCTGGGTACATTTCAAAAAAATATTTGTATTTTATTGTGATTTTCGCTCATAACTAGTGGAAAAATTGTCAAAAATATGCCAACTTCAAGAGGACATAAAAGAAAAATTCAAACTAACTTTGCAAAACCCTTTGGCGATTTTGTTTATTCAATGGCCTACTTTCATTTCCTGTTGAAACCATTGATGCTAATTTCTCTTTTTGCACAGTGCTATAAGTATTTATGATTAAAATTGAAAATAAATATAAAATGCTGATTTATTGAAACATTTAAAACGAAAAACAATAAATTTTGCAAATTTGTTTAATATCTACATTAGGGGTACAACTTTTTTACAATTTTTGAAAATATCAAAATGGCCCTATCCATACCATGTAGTGCATAAAAAATAATAAGAACTGCATCTTTAGATTTTCGATATCGTTAAAAAAGGTTCCACGTCAAATGCAATTAAGTTTGGGGTCAGTAAGTTCTAAAAAAATAAAAATATTTTCTTTATAATTTCATTAAATGATAAATAAATTATAAGTTCTTCCATTAAATATTGAATAATATTCTGTTTAAATTTAATTAATCGTGATAAAATATTGCGACTTACCTACGCTGTCTTATGCAAATTTGCGAAATATTATAATTTATTGCTAAAAGTATAAAAATATATAAAATTTTTTGTTTTAACTAACTTTTATTTATTTTTGAGACCTATTGATTTCAAACTTTAGTAAACATGGTGCGAAAACTTTTTTAACAATAGCAAAAATCTAGTGACGAAAAAATTTGGTAAAAATACTACTTGTAATACTACTTGGCGGAACGCGCCATCAAAGTCGTACAAGATATTTTCCCCCAATGCAAATCAACACGAACTCTTAATCTTAAGTCAATTTCACTTAACAAAGATAGTTTTTAGATTGTGATTTTGATTATAATCATATAATTACATTAAGAAATGTAAATAGTTAAATAATTATAAAATAAAAAATTTTGGAAAAAAAAAAAAATTTTGAAAAAATAAAAAAAAAATCTTAAAGGACTTTCAGAAATCGGCTTCGACTCGAAACGTTTTTGTTCCGAAATGACCTGAGGAAACATTTTTCGGTTTCAGCACAACATCGGCTACAGTGTGGTGATAGGGCCTTATTTTGGTTGTACCCCTAATCTACATATATTTCCTATTTTTTTTATTTAAATTTTTTTTTTTTTTTAACAAACGTTAATCTAAATATTAAAATTTAACATTTTGTAAACATTCCTAAAACGAAATATAACCAATAATGTTTGCGTATACTTCCGATAAGCTGACAACTAAAAACCCCATTCATAGTTTGTACTACAACTGGAATGTCTGACGTTAAAATTTTTGTCTGCCTTTAAAATTAAATTTTAAATATAAAATATAACATTTTGTTTTCTATACACTAAAAGTTTTCTTGGCTCTCCACTACATTTATGGCTAAAATGAGGAACATATATACACTGAACGAAAAACTTTGATGACAATAAATATTTATGTACTTTGCATGTATTAGGGTGATCGATTATTCAATATTTTTAGGAAACCGGTTTTCGGTTTTTCGAATTGTTGTAATTTAAGAAAAACCGGTTTCGGTTTTTGAAATTTCTAAAAAACAGTTAACCTGTTTTTGAATGTTCTACAATTATACTCAAAAATAGATTTTTTGCATTAGTTTTTTACTTGAAATATAATTAGAGTAAATGCGGGTAATGTGGAGTAGGCGTGTAATGGGGAACAACCCTTTATTTCAGAAACTAATGGTGTTTTCTTTTCTGGAAAAAAGTTTTGCATTTTGAAGTGCAAACATTTCGTCCTAGCCCCAATAAAATGCTTCATTTTTACAAACAAAATAGAACACAATTTTATCACATATTGCTTTCTTTAAACATGTGTGTTTATACAATATTGTTATGGCAGTCCCGGTTCGAATCTCAGCCAACATGAAAGAATGTTTTTTAATTAAGTTTTAACGAATTTTAGGTCAAAAATTATTAAATACTTGCAAACAGAAAAAATAAAATATTATAACATAAAACAAAATGAATAAAACTTCTAAATTATAATAAAAAAAAATAGTGGTCCAATGACGGTTTGAACCTAGGACCTTATGCATCAGAAGCCAGCACACTACCCTTCGGCTACCAAGGTGAGAGATTTCTCGCAAACAACTTTATAATATATACACATGAGATTGATAAATCGAAAAAAACAGGACAAAAACAACCCTGTAAATAATTTGAGGATACTAAAATTGCACTTTTAGCCTTCTTTATGGCAACAAATTTAGAAATAAACACGGCACCCTCTAAGGGTGTTCACCTTATTTTAGAAAAGAATACAAAAAAGGAAACTTGAGGGCAAAGCACAAAAAAAATGTGACATTTTTGTCAAAAAGAAAACGCCATAATATTAAGAAATTTTTCATAAACTTTTTTTCATAAAATTTTATAGTTTCATAAATAAATTCATTCAATTTCATAAATTATCTCTTCATAAATTTAATGAAAATGTACTTTAGAGCTATGCAATTATTTCAGAGGCTTAATTTTTTTATTTTTTCATAAAATTTCATAAATTATCATACATTTCAAACTTTAGTTTTAAGATTTAATTCTCAAGTGTTGATCATATTTTATAAAGTGCTTTATTATTTCAATTTAATTTTGGACTTCAATGAAATTGTTTGAAAAAAACATATGAAGCTGTTCATTTTCTTAGTTCCAATGCATTTTTTAAGACAATCATAAAGTGTTTTATTAATTCAAGGAAACTTCTTAATATTAAAACAAAACAAGTTTGAAAATAAAAAGGAGAAAAAAACAGAAAATGTGTATTGAATATTTACCAAAGGTTGACCTTGCACATAACAAACAAATTTTCAATTTATTTTTGATGATGATAATCTTTAACTTCGAGCTCATATATTAGTTCTCATTTAGTGAGAAAACTTGTTTATATGAATGTTTGATGTTTTGCATGGAATTGTCTCTTCTTTCAAAACACATTCCTGAAAGTGGTCAATTAATAAATTTGAAAACAAAAATTTTATAGATTATTTGTTAGGACTATATCTTAATAAAGAAATATAGAGAATGTCCTCGAACTTGAATAATTTTCGTTTTCATTGCATAATTAAAGGTCGAAAAAACATAATTTTTATTTTGAATAAAAATTATATCAAACTTGGATTAAAAAAAATTATGAAACTGTTTCATAAATTCTATAAACGCTTCATCGTCGGAATGATTCATTAGATTCTATGAAAAGTTTCAATGGACGATTTCCAGTGACAATTTTCATTATAGCTATGAAGAAATTTATTACTGAAGTGAAGAAAATTCTCTCAATGTATAGCAAATTTATCACAGATTCCATATCTGCTTTTACAATTTTTGTGGAACCGAGAAGTAAACGTCCACATATGTGGTCAATGGCGTCAAGAGGTTATTTTACGACTGCTTTTACACAGAAAAAATTATTAACCTAAAATATCTAATTAAAGATTTGATTTGAATTTAATTTGTTTCTAAAGAAATATTTAATTCAATCAATTAATATTTTAATTGACTTTTAAATATATAAATACATATTTTATTTTAGACGCAATTATCATATTATTTTGTCATACACTGTATGCATAAATAGAAAATTTTCAGTATAAAATACCAAATACATTTAAAGTTAACAAACAAAACAAGCACACACACAAACAGCCTCAGCATTGCAAAAAACACACATACCAACGTATAGATCACACACTTTTTTTTTGAGTATCATTTTTTTTTTTTTTTGTAGAAGTTATTTATAACTTTTTTATCGTTCTTAATTTTAATAAAAGGTTTAAATGGTAGTATCATTACCGTGATATGTGCAAAATCAATTAAAATATTAATTTATTCAATAAATTTTTTAATTGAAACCAGTTTTTAGTTTTTTCTGCGTATTTAGAAACGAATATAAAAAGGCTCTTTAGCCTTTCTAAAGAGAATTTTTAATGTGCTTTAAATGTCATATAAAATTTTAGTAACTTTTTAAATTTGTACCTACAAAATACGGATTTTAAAGTATTCGAAACCCGGGTTTTTAAATGAATGAATGAATGAATAATGATTTATTAAAAAATATGTAATTACAATTCATATAAATATCACAAAGAAGTAGCTATGATTAAATCATTTGAAGACATAACATTTAATGTTGTGTGTCTGATTGGCATATATCTATAAATAAAATTATATAATTATATTGATTATTTTACTATATAGATGAAAAAGTATTAAAATAACACAAAATGAATTTAGGTAGTATATAAAATATTAAAGGATTTAAATAAACTTTTTTAATTTTTTTTTTTTTTTTTCTTTTTCTTTAGATGAATTCAGATATTATAAGTTTTCTATATTTTAAACATATTACCAAATATTTGTATAAACGCATGTAATCTTTACCATTTAGTACCTCATAAACTTCATCAATTGACAAAAATCTTTTTCCAAAAAAAGTTAAACGGTAGCTAGAAAATATTGGGCATCTACCAATAAAATGATGAGTGTTTTCCTCTTCATTACAGTTACAAAGCGTGCAAGTAGTTTCTCCATTACCATAAAAAGCACGAGTGTTTAAACTTAGCAACCCACCCCTGGCCTTCATAATTAGGCTAACAAGATAGGGCGAGTTTCCATCGAGAAAGTAAGGAGGAATATCATTATATTGCAGTGTAGGGTACAAATCATGAAAATGAAATCGCGGATTTCTGGCACTAGTAATAAATTTTTCGTACTCTATGATTCTCAAATTTTCGAGAATATTCTGGTGATAATATAGAAAATTACCCCTCCAGGTCCCAATATCCAAAGTAATCCCGATTTTCTCACATAAAGACCCCCAATTGGAGAACCAAAAAGTACCCCGCCGAATAGTCTCCTCGGCCAATATTCGCGGTAGTCTAGTGACAGGTAGGTCGAGAACTTTTCTTATATAACTAAAATGTAATTTTAGTGTATCCAAGTAAATTGATGGCAAACCAGTTTCTATGTGCAGCATATAATTTGGAGTATTTTCAGGAAGGTATAACATTTTTTTCAAGAAATATCGCAACAATTTCTCCACTTCGTCAAAAACCATAAATCCCATAAATAGGTCGAATATTTGACAACTCTATTTGTATTTGTTTATATAGCCAAATATAAAATGACAGAATAATAACATTTCAACATCTTAAAAATGACAATGAAAGAATAATTTTGAGGCTATGAAAGTTTTTAAAGTCTTTTCTATGAGTAAGTTTTAAGTAAAAAAGAGCTCTCTTGCATGCACCACTTTAATATAAAACTTGTTTTTAAGAAAGTTTTTCACAATATTAAGTTTTCAATAATGCGTTTTGTAAATTTGTAAGGATTCTAATATATTCAAACTAAAAAAGAATAGTTAAGAAAATACCGTTTATTCGATAATCGAACCGACAATACACAAAAAACCGACTCGATCACCCTAGTATATATGCAGATATTGTAGAAAACAAATGCCCGAACATTTTAGGCAATCATGTAGTTCAGTTCAAAAGAGGAATGAACTTTTGATGCTAAATATAAAAATATAAACTGTTTTTTAAATGAATTTGTGGCACATATATTTTTTTTAATTATGAAAATATTTCTGTAAAAATACCATAAATGTGTACAATGTGCATAGTTTTAGATGTAAAACATTTTTTTAAATATGTAGCCGGCGCATACATATCTACCCAGGTAGAAATTGACCAACCGTACCAAAAAAAAAAATAGTGCTAATAAACCACTGCTATTTATGTAAAACCTACCGTGTAAAAAATTACCAAAGGTACAACTAATATTGTATTTACAAACCATGTGTTTTGCCAGTACCATCCGGCAAATTCTTTGTCAATATTGTTTTTACCAATATTATACCAAAATTAGGATAATTTTTTTATATTTTATTATATTTCACACATATAAATATATATGTACTAAGACCGAATTGTTTTATTGTACATATTTCTCAAAATTTATTTTATTTAAGTTATTTTAAAAGCATTTAAGTTATTTTTTGAATTACCAACGTTATGCCAACGGTGGCAAGTTCTCTCCAACCAACGGTTGGCCACTGTTATCAATCGGGTAACAATACTCTCAAATCCCACATTCTGCCAAGCTTAACCTACCGTCGCACAGTAGCGCCTGTAGAACAAGTGAGGGTGGCAAAAATCAAAAATTTCATGTGCCCCTAAAAAAATTGAATAAACAAATATGCCACTCTTATTACAAACAGATTTTTGGTTCAGAAGATATAGCCCTTCAAAGTTGACCGATTTTCAGTGTTCAAAAAAATAAAACATTTTTATGTAATTTTGTCCGCTTTCAGATGCAGAATATCGAAAACTGCATAACGGATCGTCATTCTTTTTAATGTTATTGATAGATATATTTATTAATAGAAGATTAACAAAAAATTAGACTGTTTGCTTTGTATTGGTCCAGGTACTTTGATATTTACAAACTATCCATTTTTTCAATATTTCTCAACTTTGGTGGAAAATAAAAAATACTATTAAAAACTATATTTGCCATATTTTCAAAATAAGTTCTTTGATTAGTCCTTTACCTATTGCAAAATTTCCAGCTGCAAGTCCTTGCCCCATTTTTTGCTAGAGGTAAAATTTTGAAAAAGACATGCATTTTTTGGGCAATTAATGACATATAAACGCGAAAACCCATTCATATTATTATTGTTAATATTATATGATTTTTGTTTATGATTTTAGGTAGATTATAGTATATATTTTAAAACAACCATAATCCCGTTATTAGTCAAGGTTAGGTAGATTTTTGTTTTTCATTCAAGGTAGATTATGAAAATGTTTGTACATTAGGTAGATTTCTGTTTTTAATTCAAGGTAGATTAGACTATATATTTAAAAACAATCATTATGCCGTGATTAGTCTAGATTAGGTAGATTAGACTATATATTTGAAAAAAAAATATCATAATCCCGTAGTTATATATTTTTTGAATATCCCTAATAATTTCTCCTCTTTGAATTATACTTTATACCCGTTTTTACTTCGAGAAGATTTTTTGAAAATGATGAGGCTGTAACTCGAATCACTGGAATAGACAATGAAATCATTAAGAGATTGTGAACGATCTTAAATATTTTAAACTGCAAGGAAAAAGTTGATTCTGAAAAGTATGCCTCGCAAAATGCATCTCTTTTAGCAAACTTATATCCACAGAAAAAGTTGACCCCAACAGTTCATAAAATATTGTCACATGGAAAAGATATAATTGAATATCAGCCTTTGCCAATTGGAGAGCTTTCTGAAGAAGCATAGGAGTCCCTAAACAAATTTTATAAAAAATATAGACTGCAGAACACTTTCAAATCATCAAGGGTAAGACAAAATGAGGATCTCTTCAACATGTAAGCAGCATCTTCCGATTCACTTATTTCATCACTGCGGCATATAAAGTCACGAAAAGAGTTAGAAAATAATTATAGTTCAGAAATGATAAGTCTTTTAGATATACCTTCCTTTACGGACTGTGAGCAATATTTTACAAAAAAATTTTTTTTCTGGAATAGTTTTAAATCATAAAAGCCTTTAAAAGAGAAAAAAAAAAAATAAAAAAATTTAAAAAAAATAAAAAATATTTTATTTTACTACCCATGAAAATGATTTTCTTACAAATATCAACTTTGCTAACCTATAAGTAGGCACCTAAGAGGCGTAGAACACTTTTCAAACACTCATTTCATAGGTTGATCGATTATCTATCGTATGCTTTTTAAATTTGTTGATTATCTCATTTGGTTCGAAAATTGCGCCACTGTGCGTCGCCGACTCTTTGCCAACACTGTGCTGATTGTAATTTTTTGCATGGGATGCATTTTTTGCATTTTTATTAATATTACAACCAATTAGAATCATTTTATTTAAATATTTTATTATAGTTCACACATTTAAATATGATCTGTAGCACTTAGGACGCACTGTATTGCTGCTTTTTAAATGTATTTTATTTTACATATTTCTCAAATTATATTAAAGCTATTTTAAAAGCACTACATTTTTTTAATTACCAATGTTATGCCAACGTTGGCAAGTTCGCTCAAACCAACGTTGGGCCACTGTTATCAATCGGTTAACAGGACAGTACTATCAAGGTTGTTAATCCCACGTTCTGCCAACGCATAAAAAACCGTCGCCGACGCTTTGCCAACACTCTGATAATTGTTTTTTTTTTTCTGCCTGGGTAATTATAATAACACAGTGCAGCATTTTTAAGGTCATCGTTTGGTTCCTCCTTCATACCCGTTTTTTTTTTTGAAGTGTATATCGAAACTAAAAAAAATCCGCAAAGGACTTGGCCAGATTACATCGAAATTTTTTTTTTTGGACACCCTAAGTTTTTTCACCCAAACATGATTTTTTTAAAAAAGGAAAATTTTTATGGAATCCATATATCATAAACCGTTCGGAATTTTGTTTTTATGTCTTTGGCAAAGTTGTAGATCCAAACCAAAGCAAAAAAATTCTCATATGGACCGACCCAAAAAAATTGCATCCACTGCATCAAAATTGCAAAAAATTGGGAAAAAATGCTATTTTTTTATGATTTTTTCATGATTTTGTCCTGAAATGGCTTAAATACTGGGAATTTAAGAAATCTTTCTTCAGCTAAATTATATCTAACAACAATATAAACAACTCTCTAGTACATGTCATCTTAATACGAACATTCCTTAACCCTAGAAAGCACATCTTTTTGCTCACACTTATTTTGCATAGCCAATGTTTGTCGTTTCGACAAAGAAAGACTATATAGGTTAATGCCTTTTTTGTTGTTACTTGTTTTCAAATTTACTATTTAAACATTTTATTGTTGTAATGCTGATATGTTTTTGAAAAAATGAATATATTTATTTTATTAATAAAAAGTAATTATTTTATAACGCAATTAACAATTTCATAATTTTTTTTTATTTTTTGTTTAAGTTTTTTTGTTTATTTATACAAATGCAAAACATGTGTATTATTAACTGCCGATGATTTTATTCTGCTACGATTTTACCCGAAAAAAGTATAGTAACTTCTGGTAAAATGAGAAACACAATTACTTTCTTATCACGCTCTCATTTACCGAATTTTTGTTAATAAAAACGCTTTTTGGTAAGATGGAGTCAAAGCGGGTTCGCGAGGTAACGTTTGTCGAACAGAACTAAAATAAGAAAATATATAATTTTAACAGAATAAATAAATAACATACCATTGCTACTCACGCCTGTTAAGGTTTAAATATTTTTGGTGGTGGTTCAAGGTCATGATCTGACTCTGCACTACTACAAGAAGAAAGAGGATCCAAAGGCACATCTCTAAATCCAGTGTCTCCTGGGTCTTCCATATCACCATCCTCACACAGGCACACCTTGTGGCTCCATCAACAAACCTCTGCAAGCATTGCGTCCAGCTTCTTGCCTTTGAATCTTTTTTCCATTGGCATTGTGACCTGGTGGAATCGCTCCCCTTGCTCATCTGATTCGGTGGGCAATTGTTTTAAAAAAACATCAATATGATGATGCAAAAAATGCAATTTCAGCGTCATCGATACATTTATATTTTCAAAATATTGCAGCATTGTTGCCACTAATTTCTTTGCTTTATCTGGCTCTGCTCAATCCTTTCCTAAAACATTCTGAATTACAGCTTTGAGAGCGTCCCAGGCTATTTCCATATTATCATTAAAAAAATAGCATTTTTCCCAATTTTTTGCAATTTTGATGCAGTGGATGCAATTTTTTTGGGTCGGTCCATATAAGAATTTTTTTGCTTTGGTTTGGATCTACAACTTTGCCAAAGACATAAAAACAAAATTCCGAACGGTTTATGATATATGGATTCCATAAAAATGTTCCTTTTTTAAAAAAATCATGTTTGGGTGCAAAAACTTAGGGTGTCTAAAAAAAAATTTCGATGTAATCTGGCCAAGTCCTTTGCGGATTTTTTTTAGTTTCGATATACACTTCAAAAAAACCGGGTACGAAAGAGGAACCAATTTATGTGTTGCACTGTGTAATGTAAAGGGACTTGGGGATATAAAAAAACATGTTACCGATAATTGAACATTCATGGATTACCTTCAATGGTACCTCATTTTATTTTATATTACTTCAAAACATAAAATAATCCCTTACCGATCATCAATTACATACTGCATGAACTATAAAAGTAAAGTAATTATTAAAATATCTTTTTAAAAATCTATTTAAAGACACATTACACTGAGACAATTCTCTGCATCATATCAATGATTAATGCAGTTTTTTTAATTAATGCAGTTTTTTCATAAAATTTAAAGAAAATTTTCATTTTATTTATTAAAAATGTCATACGACTAATAAAAAAGTTTCATTAAAAATTGTTTTATTGAATCTATGAAGCTTTTTTCATAAAGTTTAAGAAATTTTTCATTCACATTGTGAAGAAAACTTCATCAGTTTAGTGAATTTTGATATCACGAACGAAAACACGAAGCTTAACAACTCATTTATATTTTAAACAACTCATTTATATTCCAAGTAAAATTAAAATACAATACGAAACAAAATAACATTAAATAACAGGGTTTGTAATTTCAAACCATGAATAAATTTAAAGCGTAAACCATTTAAATTTTTTTTTTTGATTATCCTCTATATTTTGGCAAAATTTTCATTCCCAATTTGATACCAAGATGGCAAACCAATTTCAAAAATTTCTTATTTCAGAAAATATCAATTGAAATTCAGCTTTTCCATTTGAGATTCAGAAAATATCAATTGAAATTTAGAACCCAGTAAAAAATTTCGTGTTTTTAGAAGCAGGATATAACAAATGCGCTGATGTAAGTGCTTACTATTACATAATACTGAGAAACAGCAAAAGAAACGAATAATTTTCGTATAAAAATACACAATGAAAAATTTTGAGCTTACTGTTTTCCCTAACCAGGATGCAGGTTGTAATGCAGAAAGTTTCATATAGTGGATTATAACGTTCTGAAATAATTTTCCCGAGTGATATACGATTGTGTTTGGTATTTTCGGGTATGTAATAAAAAATAATTAGTCATTTAACTGTAACATGTGGAGCGGTAAAAAAACTAAAATGATTGTATTACATGACAAAAATTTTAACAAGAAAAAATAAGTATCTGTAGAATTTTATGTAAAATAAATAATGTATATTCATATTATTACTTTAAATCGTAATAATGTAGACATGAAATATGATTTCACTGAAAGCCATGAAATCATAGCTTTTTGTAAGCGCTAAAATCCGCGCTTATTATGCCCAAAAGTAATGCTTCCAAGTGGGAATTCGCCATATAAAACTCATGGCATATGTAAGCAGGTTTGTAAGAGATTCTTTTCGGCTTACTCCCTTACAAACCTGCTTGCATGTAACCAGCGTTTTTTACTGGGAATATCCGTAGAAACTGTAATTTGAAATTCAGAAAATATTAAGTAAAAATTCATAAAACAGAATTTAAAATTCAGAAAATATTAATTAAAATTTTAAAACTCATCAATTGTTATTCAGAAAATATAAATTAAAATTCAGAAAATATTACTTGAAACTTCGAAAAGATCACTCGAAATTCAGAATACAACAATGGAAATTCATATCATATATTTTCTGAATTTCAAATGATATTTTCTAAATTTCAATTGATATTTTCTGAATTGCAATTGATTTTTTTCTAAATATCAAAAGATATTTTCTGAATTTTTAATGGTAAATCTAAATTTCAATTGATGTTTTCTAAATTTAAAATGGAAATTCTGAAATTCAATTGATGTTTTCTGAATTTCAAATGGAATTTCTGAATATCAATTGAATTGCACAAGGTGTATATAAATTACTAATCAAGAGTTCCAGACTACTAAGAAGCTATTCGGCGTAAAACTTATTAGTTTAAGTGCACTTTTATAACTTTAAAATTATAAATTCAAAATTTTTTAAATTAAAACATCAGAAATAGGCAATGAGTGGGAGTGAAATAAATTTGTTAAACGGTTTTTAAAATGCCTTACATTCCCTTTAGAAAAAATATTAAAAAATTAAAACAAAATTTGAGCAATAAGTATATAAATTTTATGATAATTGAAGTTGATATCAAATGAAAGGTAATTTAAAGACGGCTCTGTGCAATAACTCCCAGGTGAAAAAAGTTCAAAAAAAAAATTTAATAAGTCCCAAAAATTTTTCATACAAATTTGGTAGTAATTTCAAATGAAATAATACCCAGTTCTTTTGCAGTTATTTCATTTTTTAGAAGTTATTTAATTTTTGTTATTAGGTGTTATTTCATAATGCAGTAATTCCGAAATGAAAAAAGTCCCAACAGAAGTTAGCGTGGGACTTATTTCATTTTATTTTCTTGTTCAGTGTTATTTCATTTGCTGTGGGAGTTATTTCATTTTCAAAAATTCATTATTTTTTTAATATTATTAATATTCTAAACGTTTCCTATAACGGGATCTTTCAAAATATTTTGATGATCTTCTTAAATTGACCTAACTTAATCTGTTCCTTAACAAATTTTAAAGGCGTAACGTTATATTCCCCAAAGTCATATTCCCCAAGAAAAAAACGACATAGCGCCCAAAAAAATTATATGTTAATTGTTGTAAAAATGTTCTTGTTTTTGGGCAATACGACATTGATTTGGACGAAATAACATTTTTTGTTGGGCGCTATGACGGTTATTTGTTTGGCCAAAACAAATTTGGGCGCTATGACGGTAAAAAAGAAGTTATTGCCCAAAATCATAATTTTTTTTTTTTAATGTCATAAGACCTTAAATGTCAAGGGTGATTCATGAAATCAAACAAAAGAGTTTTAAGGAAACTTTAAAAAATTGCTTCAATTTTATTTTTTTGTGTCGCACGCAGAAAAAACTTTATTTCGCGTAGCCGCCTGCCGCGTTCTACGGAGGAAAAAACCCTAAGAGCGGCCGAAAACGCCACACAGAAAAGCTTTTTTACAAATCGAATGTCGAATCCGTTGAAATTTTACTTTTAAGACAAAAAGTAATATAATTTGACCAGTCATAGCTTTATCATTTAAACAGCTAATTGATTGTTTTTTTATCTTAAATAATAGAGTAGAGCATTGGCCTTCTGTTTATTTAACGTTTAGACACTAATATAAACGTAAAATTTTTAATAAAATAATCATTAAAAAACAATAAATCTTGGTGTGGGTTGGTATTTTGGGACATAAAAAATTATGACAGGTCAAATAAATGTTACTTGATGTCTTAAAAATATAAGATTTCAACGGATTCGGCATCTGATTTGAAAAACAAGATGTCGATGATGTCTGGGTGGCGGCCTTCGGCCGCTCTTAGGGGTTTTTTTTCCTCCGTAGAACGCGGCAGGCGGCTTCGCGAAATAAAGTTTTTTCTGCGTGCGACACTAAAGACATTATGTCTTATGACATTTAAAAAAAAAATTATGATTTTGGGCAATAACTTCTTTTTTTAACCGTCATAGCGCCCAAAAAAAAAAAAAGTTTTTTTGAAAATAAAGTGCCATAGCACCCAAAAAAAAGTTTTGGATTTTCTGTCATTGGTCGTTATAACATATAAACATCCACAATTTTGGAGGATATGCGGACATTTGAGCAATATAACATTTTGGTTTTGGGCAATACGACTTTGGGGAGTATATTGGTACGCCCTTACTTCATTTGTGTTGCATGGACTATTTTTGGGAGTTATTTCATTTTTATTCTTTGGAAATTATTTCATGATGAAATAACAACCAAAACCTAGGATTTGTTTCATTTTTGGGTTGGAAGTTATTTCATTTTTTAGAATTCATTTCACTTTTTCGAGACGGGACTTATTTCATTTTTTAGAATTTATTTCATTGGGCGCTTTTGCACTGGGACTTTTTGCACCTGGGACTTATTGCATAGAGTCTTTAAAGACCTATCTAACAAATTTTATTTTAGAAAAAAAGATAAAAAATTCTGAATTTTCACATTTAAGGTAATCAAAATGACCCTTACACTAATAGTTTGAAGCTCGTATAACCTTTGCTGAGTAGACTCAAGCTCTTGAATAGTTATTTTCTCGGTTTTGAGAATAAATATAATTTTTTTTATTAAAGCCAATTAAAAAATATTTTGGGCCATATATTCATATTCCGCTTTAACCCTCTAATGCCCGAATTTGTTGTGCAATGAAATTCATACCATGTATTCGTTTCGCAAAAAAAATAATAATTTCTCTTAAAAACATGTTTTTCGCTGACTACTTTCGGCGATATGAGCAAAAATAATTTAAAATTTATCTCGAAAACTAACGCAATTAAAACAAAAGTTTGTACCAAAAATTATTGCTCTTACCAAGACATAACCACAATCCAAAAATAAACTTTTTTGTGCTTCTTTTTAAGAAGATATGGTGATTTTCGCTTTTTGCAAAATGCGAAATAGGGCGATAAAGTATCTTAACTTCAATATTTTTTGTTCAAACTTTAGACTTTTGCTACTATTACTGATTGTCTTCTCTATACCAAATTTCAAAACGATCCGTCCATTACTTTATAAGTTAAGACAATGTCCTTTAGAGATATCCTGATAAATCCTGTTCGTCCTTGAAAAAATATAAGGACTGATTATTAAAGGTAATACTTCAATCTTACTTACACTTAATTTTCAAGAGTTTAAATCAACTTAAATAAGTGTTTTAGTTGTTGGAAATCTCAGTTAATTAAAAATAATTATTTTTTGAATTTTTACAAAATTTGAACTTTAAAGCTTTCTCGCGTTTTAACAGTGCACTGAATACGAACAGTTTCTTCGCAAAACTTTTAGCTAATTCACTTTTATATCTAACTATATCAATTTATAAGCATAAAACACTCATTCGAAGCATTTGGGTTCAATTTTATAAACGATGACAAATGTCATCGTCAGGCGTTAGAGGGTTAATCTAAAAAAAAAGGTTTTGGGTAAAACGCTCTAATGACCATGTTTCTGAATTTTTATTGCTCTCAGCGACGTCGTTCTCAGTATTTGGTTAATTTTTTTTTTTTGTCTCCCATATAAAATTTGAATTTAAGTATTCGTTAAATTTTAATGAAACTTTCATTAATTGGGCATCATAAATTTTATTTTGGTATTAAAAAATATTTTTTTTTTTATAAAAGTTTAATAAATTCAAACTTTATTATGATTAAAAGCGGTTTCCATTTTTTTTTTTGGAAATTTATCCAATAATATCAATGATTCGGTAATATCGATACCGAATAAAATACCGTTACCAAAGCAGAAATAAATAATCGATCTTTACTAAACCCGTTATTGGATTTGGTTGCCAACCTTAGTTAAAGTGCTTACAAAAAATTTTAAAAAATTATCCACGATCGACTATAGTTTTTTCTTAATTTTATCGCAATTACATAATATTTGGAATAACAAAACAAACAAAAATTAAACAAACAACCTGATGCATTTTCAGCTGATGTCGATACAACATTTGCAGTTTTTGCAGATGTTTCCGTTGCATTAACAGCGGGAGGAGATATCAAAGGATTTATATTTGAATTCTCCATAAGTAACAATTTTCATACAAATATAACACAACATGAACAAATTATACAAAACACTAACACTTTTTTTACGTTTCGTTTTTTTTTTTTTTTTTTTTTTTGTTAATATGATTGTCGTTTAGTTAAAATATTTCAATATTTGTATGAATACACGGACACAATTGATTTTAATAAAGAATGATATTTTTAAAAATACTGCATTTTAAAAATATATACATATTTTTTCAATTATAATTATTTTAAAAATTTTTCATTAATTTTTTTTTTAATATTTATGAACATTTAAAAACATTTATATGTATATTTAGATTTACACCATTTACAATTTATTTGGAAAAAAAAAATAAATTTTTATACAATTGTTTAATTTTAAGGTTGTATTTAAAAAAAAATCAAAATTTAAGCTGGTTAAAGTAAAAAGTAAATATTTTTGAAAAATATTTCAATGTAATTTGCACAATTAACTTTTCAAAAAATGTTGGCTTTTCTTAAGAGTTTTCCAGCCAGCCACCCAGTCAGAAACTGCCAGTGGTACAAAAAATCTAGCACTGGTATACCACTGGCTAACCGAGGAATTGTAAATAAACTACTTCCAGAACATTTTTTTTAAGACGCTTTACCATCGTTTCCAAAAAGAGTTTTGCCAGTATTTGTTTTATAATAATTTCAGTGGTTTACAGAAAAAATCATTAGCAAAGAATTGGCTGAGAACACTATGCCAACGTTGGGAAAAAGTGTTTTCCCAGTGCTATCCAATTTTGTCATCTCAACCGAATAATGCGGTTGTAGTAGTCGAATTAAAATCTAATTCGGTTGTGGCAAATTAATCAAGTGTTGTGGTCACAACTGAATTAAATGGTTGCAACAACCGAAATATATTTGAATTCGGTTGTATCAACCGAATTACTTATAAATTCGGCTACACCCTCTGAATTTTACATTAATTCTGCTGGTGCAGAATTAATGTTTTTAAATAAAATTTCATTTTCTGTAGACTTCAAATAAAATTCTAACAATCAAAAAAATATAGAAAATATTTTACGTCCGTTAAACAAAAATCTCAGCAAAAAAAAATCGCCAAAAAAGGTTTAAATTAAAATAATTTAAATCATGTATTTTTGGTGCTTACTAGGGC
The DNA here is from genome assembly GCA_021234595.1 of Delia radicum. NCBI lineage: Eukaryota > Metazoa > Arthropoda > Insecta > Diptera > Anthomyiidae > Delia > Delia radicum. Next base: position 175,777,698 of record CM037855.1, on the reverse strand, counting down.
GATCCCAAAATTAGCCGACCTAACAAAGAAAACATAACTTATTTGGCAAAAATTTTCTTTATTTCTCAACATAATAATCTTTAGCTCGATACACTTTTCCCAGAGATATTCAATAGCTTCGATACCTTGTTTATAGTAGAAACTGTCTACTTGAAGAAAAAAGTTTATATATAGTCATATATAGCTTGATTTAATTATATATAAGTATTTTATGAACATTTCTAATATAGCGCTATATCTCAACATATATCGTTATATATCATGTTATATGTAAGTTGATCTTTTAGCCATATATGAGATTATATATACTTCCATGTATAGTTATATACAAGTGTACAATAAAACCAACCAAACTCTATCACATTTATGTATAAAAAATAACAAAACCTTTTACTTTTCTATATAATGATCAGGGCAAACAAAAAAAAAAAAGCTAAATTCAATGTATTTCAAGCAAAACAATATCGTAAAAAAGGCAAAAGTAATAATATGCGATATATGTCGGTTGGAATTAACTATTTTCTATCCAAATTACCTGTCTTTAATCTAATTAGTAAGATGATTAAGAAAAAGTTAACTCTCGACTTGAGTTTGGTCGAATTTATGAAAAAAAAATTATAAATGCAGAATTTGGACTACTATCGCCTAAAATCCATGTTTTTGGTACAAACTTAACCAAAACTAGAGTGAAATGAAAGAAACAAAAAAGTTCATAAACACAGAATTATTTTTACCCAAAGTGTTTATCACAAAGTGTTTAACTGCAAATTTTTAAAAGTTTGTTAAAATTATGTTATTATTATGAAACACTACCAAACAACATAAATATGTAACAACAAACAACTTTATATGTCACATCAATCGATCTAATTTTCAATCCATTGATTTATATTTAAATTTGCAGTATTATTTAAGTCCAAAAGAATTTTATGAAAATTGTATCAAATTATATATAACTGATCAAATTAGATAGGCCCATTTTTGGGATCAAATTATATCAGAGAAGATCCCATGGGATCACATAAGATATGCCATTTTTTTCGGATCAGCTGAGATATGATGTGATATAGAATTATATATACGGCTATATATGATTGTATATACCTATATCGGAACTTTTTCCATCGGGTAGCTCCTTAAAATAGCCATCAACCGCAGACTCCACCTCTTCATTGTTGGCAAGTCTGTTACCACAGAGCCATTTTTTAAATTTGGAGATAAATTAGCAAATAAGGTGCGTGATGAAGCAATTCGATCATTAATTCATTGATTTCGACCATCGCAATAGTGAATGTGGTGAACTGGTTCACTGTCTGATGAAACAACATTTTCTTTTCGCGAAATGTGGCCTTTTTTCCTTAATTTCATCACTTAAACGCTAAAATAAGTTAGTATGATACTCGCTGTTGATTGATTTTCCCTTTTAAAGATAATCAATAAAAATTATCCCACTTGCATCCCAAAAAACAGACGCTATGACCTTGCAAGCAGATGGAACTGTCTTCGCCTTCTTTGGACACGATTCTCCCATTCCAGTCCACTGCTTTGACTGTTACTTTGTCTCATCTATGGTTACGGTTTTATTGCGATGAAACATCTTCACGGCGCTGTTTTTATTCTATTATGAGCATAGCTTTTTCATGTCCAAATTTTTCATCAATATGGGATGTATAGCACTTTATTAAATGCCTATCATTTCAGTCAGCTCACGCACCTATATCCGACGATCATCCAATACCATTTTGTATCTGGCGTGGACACATCAATTGGTCGACCACTACGGTGTTAGTATTGGCAGCTCGTACGGTCTCGTTTTAAACTCTATTCACTGTGATCGTTTATTTTTTATGTCTCCAAAAAGGATACAAACGTGGTGCCTTGAAACTTAAAACATATGTTTTATAAGGTTGGCACTTTTCACCAAAGTAATTTTTTTCAAACTACTACCGCCAGGTCGGCTAATTTTGGTACCGCCCTCGTATTTTATATATATATTTATGTGAAGAGAAATTTGAAACTGAAAAAGTACAATTTTCAACTTCCTTGAAATACCAGTGCGATATCCTAGTACAAACAACGACATGATTACACACAATTAAAGATAATTTTGTGTAGTTTTATAATCACAAAATTCATGTTTTTCTGATTAAATTTCGAAAAAATTAATCAATATACAAGAAATAATGGGATAGATGATGCAAATATAAAAACCGCGATATTTAAAATAACTGCAAATGAGAAAAAAAAAATTATTGGCATCTATTTTCTAGCGATTTTTGATTTTTTTAAAAACAGTAAATTTTCCAAAATATTTCAATTAAAAATGTATTTTTTAAATTATCGTCAAATTTATTCGAATAATTCGTTATTCAAAAATCATGATTGTTAAATTGTTCGTTCGAATTTTGGTTTTTGTTCGTTCTATTAATCGATAAATTGTTATTCGAGCGACAACCCTAGTATTAATATTAATACCCCGATTATAATAAATGCATATAAATCTTTATGTAGTCACATTAATACATATATGATTCTATATGTTATCTCATTTAATTTCATCTGAAATATGGTCCCATACAATCGTATCAATTTGTATGGCTTCGGATCTAATCACATGCAATTAGATAAATGTGCAATACAATTTTATTCCAATTATGGCCCGAAAGATTTGTATTAGATTGAATCAGTTTTGTATCTATTTGTTTATATCTAAACTGACACAAATAGATATAATTATACAAAACAAGTTATGTTTGTTTCCGAATTTTGACTTGATATAACTGCATATGATTATAAACTGATACATATAAATATAATTAGATTCGAGGTTTATTCTGAAAAAATTGCACTAAATGCATTTTTTTGAATTTTTGTACAAAATTTGGCTCAAAAGTTTCGTAATGTTGATCATATTTTTGGAAATATATTTATAAAATGTCCATAGATTACTACATCTTTCAATTTAGTTAAAACAAGTAATAAATAAAACTACATTCTTGTTTCAAACTAAATTATGCTGCGGGGGCCGAAATTATTCTATGGAAATTTTATAAATGTTTTTTCCATAATATGCTCAGTATTGCCAACTTGTAAACTCTACTTTGTCCAAAAATTTTGAAAATACACTACGAAGACCGCGGGTAGCAACTATTAGTACCCTAAATAAAATTTTTGGTTTTTGTCCATAAACAGCTCACGAATACTCGTACATATCGTTTTAGTACGTGACGAAATTCGCAAATTGTTTAAATTCGGGACAGACTTATAAACAACCATCAGACTAAAATTCAACAATATATAGTTTTATATATACAAGATATTCATTTTTTGATATGGAACGATATATCTTTACATATAACTCTGAATATATCAAGATATCGTTTTATACAAAATTAAATACATATTTTTAAATATTGCACTATATGTTGTTATATATAATTTTGATTTGTGTTATATGTAATTATACATGTATTCAGACATAATTAGATTAACCATATATAATTTTTTTTTGTCATATACGATTATATATTGTTCGATATGTGTATCGTCGTATTAAAAAAAGTAGAGGGAAAAAAATTTTATATATAAACATACAAACATATGCATTTACATGTAATAGCATGCAGTAACATATATCGTCCATTCCATGAGAGAACGTTCAAAAACGCTGATTTAATTTTCTCCAGCAATTTGATTGTGTTAAAATTTGGCATACGTGTACTATACGATATCTATAACTCACTACGGTTTTCAGTTCCTTAAAAAGCGTAAACTCGTGTTTTTATTTAAATTGTACATTTTATAAAAAACCAAAAAAAAAATGCAGAAAAAAAGTAAACTTTGAAGAGCCACATTTGTCTAATTTACAATTTGTAATGAAAAAATAATATAAATAATACAGCACATGCAATTTTTGATTGCATTTTTGAAAGAAGTGACAATCCCATACAAAACATCAAACATTCATATTACCTTGTTTTCCCACTAAATGAGAACTAATACATGAGCTCGAAGTTAAAAAGTATCACCATTGATCAAAAATAAATTGAAAACTTGTTCGTTATGTGCAAGCTCTACCTTTGGCAGATATACAATACACGCTTCTTTTTTTTTAATTCTCCTTTTATGTTCACTTCTTTCAAAACGTGTTCTGATGATGGGAACCTAGAAAATTTCCGAAATAGGACAATATCCTAATAAAGAAATATAGAATATGGCCTCGAACTTGAATAATTTTCATTTTGATTGCACAATTAAAGGTCAAAAAACATAATTTTTAATTTTAATAAAAATTATATCAAACTTGTAAAAAAAAAACTTTAAAATATTAAAAAAAAAAGTAATTGGTTTTATATGGAAAAATGTAGTAAGCTACAAAGTAAGCTTCCAAAAAAGCCGAAGTATTTATTTATTATAAAAATAATTAATTTTTCAAAAATTATAATGTTTCAAAAATCAAAGGTGAGGGAAAAGGGTGCAATGCAAAATGCATTCAAAAATTTTATTTGCATTAAGAATGCATTTTCGCAAAAAAAAAAAGTGGTTGTCTTTTAATTACAAATCGTAAAGTAGATAATTAAAGCTTTCATATGCTTTTTTTAGAGACTTACTTTAGGAAATATATTTTTCAAAATTCACTACGTTTAAAATGTTTTGAATTTTTCAAAAACTGAAAACTGCAATAAAAACGAGAGTTTACAAATTTGCAAAAATTGAAAACGGTAGTGACTAATTAACATCCTAGAGAATACGTGTACAGAACATAAGGGAACTTAAATGAACCCCCGGTAAGATCGTCTGATACTAAGGCCGAACTGTATTGCTGCCTTTTAAATGTGTTTTATTATACATATTTCGCAAAAGTATTTTTTTTTTTTTTTTATTATTTAATAATCATATAATTACAAATTATATATTATTACCCTAACCGAGCACTAGCTGCTATGGCCTTCGGCGCGTTGTAGCGAAAACAGACCAATGCCTCTGGTGGGAATTGAACCCACGACCCCCGCACTGATAAGCCAGCACGCTACCAACTAGCCTACCGGGGTGCACGCAGAACTTATTTAATTTAAGCTATTTAAAAAGCACAAAATTGAATTACCAACGGCATGTCAACGTTATGGCAAGTTCGCTAAAACGAACGGAAGGCTAATGTTATCAATTGGGTAACAGGATAATACTGTCAAGATTGTTAATCCCACGTTCTGCCAACGCATAACGGACCGTCGCCGACGCTTTGCCAACATTGTGCCGATTGTATTTTTCTGCCTGGGTGGGTTTATTAAAAAATGTGTATTTCATAGGCAGGTTTTTTTTTTTGCCGTCGAGTAGTGTTATTAAACAGTGGGCATTAAAATTGATAATTTTTTTTTTTTTTAACAAACTAGTCAATTAAACATTTTATATAAAAGTTCATAATAAAAAAATATTTTGAATTTTCCTTAACAATTCTAAACTAAACTGGAAATGGTGTTTGAAAAAAAAAATTGGAAAGAATATGATGATATACTATATATAAAACACACACACACACACAGATTTCAGACTTAATATTTAGGGAACACAGGCCACGAAACACTGACTAATTCACACACACTAACACTAACTAATACACCGAATACCGAAAAAATTTAAATCTATTTTTTTTTTTTTTTTACTTATTTTTTCAAAAGTAGTGTGGTGAATGTATATTTTTGGTTGGATTATAATATGATTTTTCTTCTTTTTTCCAATTTTTTCGGTTATATTTTTTTGTTTTTCTTTTAGGTAATTCTAAAAATTGCACTTTTTCGCAGGTTATTACGAAACATTTTTTTCTGATTCGAAAAACAAGTTACAAATTTATCACATTTTTTGTATTTTTTTGACGGTTTAAGTAAAGAATATTTGTTATAGTAATAATTCATTCCATTATGAATCACTTGAAGTCAAAAGACAAAAAGTATATGTATTTTTTATATGTATTTCAATATATTTTTTTTTTTTTGAGCTTTTTTTTACCATAAAACACTTTTTTTCTATATGTATTTTTGAATCTATTTGGTTAATCGTTAAATTTCGTACGCGCTCATCCAGCCAATAGTACCTGGATCTCCGATAGTTTTCCTCAAACTGAGCATACACACAGTTTGTGGCCGGTGAAAATATTGTGCGAGCATTTTCTATTTGGCCCCCTAACTTTCTTTTCTTTCATTCATTCGTGTGTTCGGCAAAAATTTTGTCTTTTATTTTAATTTTTTTCTTTTTTATAATTTAGTGAGTCTAATTTGTGTTGGATTTTAAAATAGATTCAGTTTTTATCTTGGTTAAGAGTGTGATGATGATCTTCAGCAAGTGTTCTTGTTTTTTTTTTTTTGTTGTTATTTTGAAAATTTTCTAAAAATGTTATTTGGTTGCATGCTTCTGCAGTGTCTCTTTGCACCTACTACATATTTGTATGTGTGCGCGGCAATGTGTACGAATGGACTTTTGCTTGTTTCCGGGATATATGAACTACATACCAAGTACGTTGCCTAACATTGCAACGATCGGGTTAAATGCATTTAATGTGTTCGCTGTATGGTGATCTTTTCTCGTTTTTGTAAATTTTTTTTTGTGCGTAAAAAATTAGATGTGATAAAAAACTGAAATATATTTTCTACCCAGTAGAAAATGATTGAACTAGTTCCGAAAAGTACTAGTTTTCAGACTAGTAAAAACGAACTAGTTTTCAAGCAGTAATTATGAACCAGTTGTGTACTACACTCAAAAAAATATGTTATTAGAAAAGTTAGTATAACGTCTTCTAATGGCCGTAATTTCAAGCAATATATATCTACTGGTGCTTAGATACCTACCGTGTACACGAACAAAATCGGGTAGGTATCTAAGCACCGGTTGGTATCTATTGCTTAAAATTACGGGCATAAATCAAGTATACTATTTCTCAGAAATTTTTTTGCTGAAATAGTGTTTTTAGCTAAAATTTTAGTTATACTTATTCAGCACTTAACTGTTTTGAACTAATGTTTTACTAATATTTTACTAATATTTTTACTAATTTATTTTGCTAAAAAAAATTGTGCTGATAAACACATTCGCATGGGTTCTACATTCCGAAAATGAAGTGAAAGTGAAACTTCCGCTCAATTTGTGTTCCCAATTCCACATAAGTGATTTGAAAAGAAAAATTTCATTTTCATTTTGTTTCTAGTGGAATTAAAGTGATTTGATGTGTTCTATAAAACAATTTCACTACAAAAAAAGTAATTGTAAAACGGTATTAGTTAACTGAGTGAAAAACCAAACTTTTTAGAAAATAAAATTATTTTGAATATTAAACGTAAAAAAAAAAAATCAAACAATGTAAGTAAATGTGATATGTTGTTAATATACGTTTATTTAACTGAAAAAGTGTTGTATTTTTTACGGGAAAACACATGAATCCGGAACAAGAGGCCCCATTTTTAACATTCATGGAAAAAAATCTGGTTTGGCCAAAATTTTTTTTAGAGGGGCGACAAAACAGTTGAAGACCAGTTGTGGAAGGACTTAGCAAGTACATCTTAGGACCTCCAGAAAACGATGCAACTGGTTGGAAAAAGGCTTGGGCTGATTGAAAGGCTACCATTCGTAAAAAATTGGCCGAAAATAGAGCAGAGGTAACGGCAACAGGTGGAGGACCCAATAATATCCAACACATATCATCCAAAGAAGATTCAGTTGCCAAACTTTCTGGCCTTTATACAGCAGTCGAAGGTGTTCCAGCTGCTAAATCATTCGGGACTACTAGCAAAGGGTAAACAACCACAAATTCTTCTACTGAATTGTCAAACTTAGATGGCACCAGTTCCGACAATGTAAACGTGGTTTTACAAGAATTAAATGAAAATGACGAAGGTACTGAAAATATAGAAAATGAGGAACCGCAACCGATGATTTCCCTTTTTGATTTCTCTTTTTGATTTTTCAATTTCTTCGCGACTTCTTTCAAATCTATTCTTTGGGTTTTCAAAACATTACATATATTTGTTAAAATTTTTGACGCTGTACTTCTTTCCACTGCTAGATTGAAGTCTTTTGCGATCATTTGTTGGTAAATTCCTTGTCCGAAATAGCGTAGTGATGTTTCCAATTGCAAAATAATTGGAATGCTTGTCTTTTTAGCCATTGGTGATAATTCTTCTAAAACCATCATAAATGCATACTTATTTAATCTAAAATACGCAATAAAACTATTTTTTTTATTAATTTTAAACACTTGCGACTTAGTTTTAATTATTGTATTACGATTTTTCTGGTAATTCCAAAGGATTTGAACAGTTATGAAGCCTTTTTCTATTTAGATTTTCCGTTCTTTGTTTTTCTTTTTTAATTAAATACCAGGAAATCACAATTGCGAAACTCATTTTATATTGTTTTAAAAATAAGTATGTTTTTGTTTAATTTTTATTTTTGTTAAAAAATGCACTCTTCTTTATTGCAATTTCATTCACTTTAAAGTGATAATTTGGTTTTATCCCGCATTTTTTTATGTTGTTGCCTAAGAACAAAATGAAAATGAAATCGTCGTGAAAAAAAACGATTCACTCGTTTTTCAGAACACAGCGGAATTGAAAATGTGGAATTAAAAACGATTCCACTTTCACTTCGTAGTGGAATATAGAACCCAGGCCATTAAAAGTGTGTACGACAACCAGATTTAAAGATATACGTACACTCAAAAAAATAAGTTAGTAGAAAACTTAGTAAAACGTCTTGTAAATCAGGTGTACTATTTTTTAGCAAAATTTTTTGCTAAAATCTTATTTTCAGCTAAAATTTTTGTTATACTTATTTAGCACTTAACTGTTTTATACTAATGTTTTACTAATTTACTAATATTTTACTAATTAATTTTGCTAAAAAAAAATTGTGCTGATAAGCACATTAATAGTGTGAACGACAACCAGATTGAAAGATATACGCAGAATGAAGCAGATGTCGCGGCATGTCAAGATGTAATAGAGAAGAGGAAAATGATACTAAAAAGTACCATGGAAGTAAAATTTTACGTTGTCACCGGCTTGTGAAAATAATTGTCTATTAATTAAATAAAATATAAAATAAATTATTTAAATTTAATATGTATTTCTAAACTAAATATTTATAGATTAATAATCTAGTGTGGTCAATTGCAAACAAACATATACAGACATGTAGACCGAGTAAAGCGAAAGACAAAGACACACATCTTATTGCAAAAAAGGGTTGTTTTTTTCGTTTCGTTTGTTTTTTGTTTATTTTTTCGTTTCTATAATTATCTTCGGCAGTTGTGTCCTTTAAAATATAGCATCATTTAGACAACCATTGATGTAAGTAATTGAAAGAAAATGTTTGTTATGTTATATATATTTATTTCTATATATTTTCAGATATTAAATTAATTCATGTCGTCAGTGTGTTAAAATGAAAATTTTATATTTCGTTATTATAGTAAATTATTTTTAAAATAATCACAAAAATATGTTTTATGATTTTCAGCAAATAAATTAACTAAATTACAATTTTTCTACAAATTTTTTGTGTTTTTTTTTCAGTCTACTAAAGTTCAGCAAAAAATTTATTAATTTTTAGCAAGGCTTTTTTATTTCTAATCTACTAAGTGTTAGCAACACTTTTGCTGAATCTACTAATTTTGTTGCTAAAAATCAGCTAGCTGATTTTCAGCAAAAGATTTTGCTGACATTAGCAACTTTTTTGCAAGCATCATCCTGACTAAAATTTTGCTGACTCAGCAAAATTTTTTGCTGACTTTACAAACTTTTTTTTTTGAGTGTAGAATCAAGTAGATGTCGCGGTATATCTTGACATGCCGCTAAGAAAAAAAAAATTTTAAAATCAAGTAGAAACATACTTAAAATAAATGAAAACGCTGTTGATTTACAACAAAGTATGTTTTTATTTATTTATATATTTTATAATTAATTTTATCATTTTTAGTTTTTAATAGAAAAATAATCAATTCAAGTTGAAAAATAGTTAAATTTAGTACGCAAATTTGTGCGTTCTAGTATTCCTTTTTTATTGTTGAAAATATCAATACATTCCTTAAAGTGGTCAATTAATAAATTTTGAAAACCAAAACTTTATAGATTATTTGCTAGTACAATATCCTAATAAAGAAGTATAGAGTATGGCCTCGAACTTGAATTATTTTCATTTCCATTGCACAATTAAAGGTCGAAAAACATAATTTTTATTTTTAATAAAAATTATATCAAACTTGAAAATAAAAGAGTTTATTTTTCAATATTAATTACTTAAATATAGTTATAAAATAATTAAAAAAGTATTTCTAAACTATGTACAATGTACAATGTGTAAATGGACTTACAATTAAGTCATTACTTCAACGAAGTAAAATACCATGACATCCCAGACTGCTCCAAGTTCTCTGCAAATTTAGTGGCCAAGAGCGATTTTTGTTGCCCACGATCGATGGTGTAATCAAGTTAATTGTTCAGTTGATTCGCATGCAAGGATAAAACCTTGAAATTAAAAATAAATGCACAAATTATTAAACAATACCTTTAGCAATTAATTTCCTTAAAAATATTTCACAAGGAAAAAACACTTTGCCTATTTAAGGCAGTAATATTATGCACTTACCATTTATTTACAAATTAAAAAACAATAAACATATTATTACCACGGAATTAAAATTAAAAGTTTATATTTTCATTTTGAATTAAAAGTTAATTTATTTTTTTCCATGAGTCTGCAAAAAATGGCATGCGTGAAGATGACAAACTAGTTTTTGGCAGCTATAAGTATTTATTTTAAGTACGATTATATTTATTTTATAAAGGGTTTTTAAACACATAAAATCAAATCAAATATGAAAAATATTTAATTTAACTAAGTTTTTGTTCTCTCTGTGTAGTAGAGGCGAGCAAAGTCATACTAAAAAGTAGAACTCTTGTAAGTCATATAAATAAATCAAGCAATCAATCAATAACATGGGAGATCTTTGTTTTTTTTTCGTACATAATATAACAAAAGGACGCCAACAATGTGAATAGTATACACATAAATTGCAGATTGATAAAACTTGAATTTTGTGTTGTCGCCGGCTTGTCAAAGTAATTATCTATTAATTAAATTAAAGACAAAATAAAATATTTAAATTTAATAAATATTAAATGTGTATTTATAAACTAATTTAATTTAGGAACTATTAATGTAGTGTGGTTAAATTGCAAACAACTATACGTTTAGGTAGACAGACTAAAGCGAAAGACGAGTACACACATCTTACGTAATTTTGTACTTTTCCTTTTTCTTATTGCAAAAAAAGATTTGTATATTTCATATTTTGTTATTTCTTTTCGTTTCTAGAAAGATGCCATCATTTTGACAACCATTGATGTAAGTAGTTGAAAAATATTTTTTTTATGTAATATATAATTATTTCTATAAATTTTCAGATATTAAATTAATTCGTGTCGTCAATGTGAGATTATGAACATTTTTATATTTTGTTACATATTGTAAATTATGTTTAAAAGAATAACAAACAAATTTTAAGATTTTTCCGCAAATAAATTAACTAAAGTATATTTTTTCTACAAATTTTTTGAGTTTTTTTCAGCCTGCTAATATTCAGCAATAATTTTATTCATTTTTAGCAATGATTTTTTAGTTTTGAATCAACTAAGTGTTAGCAAGCCTTTTGCTGAATCTGCTAAAAATCGCGTCGCTAATTTTCAGCAAAAGATTTTGCTGATATTAGCAATTTTTTTGCAAGCACCCTCCTGACTAAAATTTTGCTGACTCAGAAAAAGTTTTTTTGCTGACTTTACTAACTTTTTTTTTAGTGTACACTGCGTTGCAAAACCCATAATATCACTAAATTTCGTAAGTTTAAAAAAAGTGTAGGAGGGATTAAAAATTATATTTTATAAATTCCTACGTTTTTTTTGATTGAGTTTTATGTTATCACTTCAATCGTTAGCAATTCAATCGATTTTTACTCAATCGATATAGAATTTGGGAATTCAATCATCATTCAATTTTGTTTCAATTTAAAAATTTATGAAACCAACAACAGAGTTATTAGTTTTTATTATAAGTAATTTTACAATTTTTAAAAAGAGTACAAGAAAATTAAAATATAATACTATTGGAGTTAACAATTGTCACCAGAAAAAACAAAAAATCTAAATTCAATGCATTTTAAGTGCGGCTGGGCATTTGAGTGAATTTTGACTCATACTCAGTCACGCGATTAAAATTCCACTAACGCTCAATCACTAACGAACATTTTTTACTTCACACATTCATTCACGTGATTAAATTCAGATTTACTCACTCAAATTCAAGAAACAAAATCTTACCGAAAAACAATAAAATATAAAAATTAGGGTAAACCGTGAATGTTTAAATCAAAATTGCTCTCAGAATGTAATTTTGTCATTTATTTTGTAATTTAAAAACGCAAAAACATTTAATCGGCGATAAAATTAAAGCAAATATTTATATAAGAAATTTAATTTTTTATAAAATTCTATTCTCGCAACACTCACTCACGAAGAACATTTCCTAAGTTTTCACTCAAACTCACGCGTAATGCACGTGAATCATGCTCACGACATTTACTGAAAAGTCGTTATATCAACAATTAATGCAAAATTTAATAGACAGTAAGACTTATATTTACTCCAAATTGCATTCGATTTGCCAAGAAAATTTTAGTTTTTGTTGATTTTAATTTTGAAAATTTATGAAAAAATCGAATGACGACTGAATTCCCAAATTAAAAATTGATTGAGTAAAAATGGATTGAATTCCCAATGTTTGAATTCCTAATATTTATATAAAGAATTTTCTTTTTTTGTAAAATTCTATTTTCGCACACTCACTCACGAAAAATTTTTTCTAAGTTTTCACTCAAACTCACGCGTAATGCACGTGAATCACGCAAAATTCTGCTCACGTGTCCAACACTAATTTCAAGCAATCACTATTATTTTGCGTGACTTCGTTTTCCCCTTTATTATGTATGACGTAGACGTTTTTACAGAAAAGTCGTTATAACAACAATTATTGCAATATTTAATAGACAAGTAAGACTTCCCAGCAAACAATCCGGTCCGTTTATGTGCCGTTTTCGGTACAGCATATACGGATCCAAAGTCCGTTTCCCGGATCAGTATACGGACCGGAAAACAGAATAAAAGGAACATCGAATACGGATTCGAAACAGTATAAAGCATGCTAAAACGGACCGTTTTCGTACCGTCATGCTGTATATAAAACGGAGTGTACGAATTGAGTGTACGTTCAAAACGTACCGTAAACTGTACGTCATTTATTTTAAAACGGAGTGGACTCCGTTTTTAATATACCGTATACGGTCCTAATATGGTCCGTATTCGTACCGTTTTTTTTTTTTTTTTTAATGGTCCATTTTTATTTTTTTTATTTATTTTATCTAAATAATTTCTCCTTTTTTTAATTTTAAACAAAAGTTTGGTTTTATTTTTAAATTTTTTCATTTATAAATTTATTAACAAAAATGGATTAACAATTACATTAAAAATAAACTAGAAAAACAAGATGTGTATGAATTAAAAATAAGAAAAAAATTAAATTATATTATATATTATTCCGTGGTTATTTCTATTTTTTTATATTATTTTATTAATATTTAATTTTATTAATTTTATTAATAAACTATGAAATGACTAATGTTCAGAAAAATCACCACATCTCGACCAAACGAAAATATTTTTAAATATTTTTTTAAAAAACCATCCTCATTGCATGTTCTACAAAACGTATTCAGCCATTTTTTATTTTATGCAGCCGTTCTCGAGTTATGGAGTGACAATCAAAATGTACACTTCTTTTTATATACATAGATAAAACTGTTTGATTTTTTTTAAACAAAACACACTCCGGTAATACCGGAAGAAAAACGATAACGGTTGTAACGGAGTTTTAACTGATGAAAATCGGGTGTAGTTCCGGTTAAACGGCACCGAAACGGATACAGCAAAACGGAGTTAAAACGGATAATTTTCGAAAATTTGAGTAATCCAATTTTACTGTACGTTAATGGTCCGTTTTCGTACAAGCTTCGACGGATACGTCAATTCCGGTCCGTTTTCGTACCGCCAATGCCGGATTCATGAATCCGTTTGTAACGGACAGTCCGAAAGTTGTTTCTTGGGTTATATTTACTCCAAATTTCATTCGATTTGCCAAGAAAATTTTAGTTTTTGTTTATTTTAATTTTGAAAAATTTATGAAAAAAAAAAATCGAAAGACGACTGAATTCCCAAATTGAAAATTGATTGAGTAAAAAATGGATTAAATTCCCAATGATTGAATTCCCAATGATTGAATTCACAACGATTGAGTTCCCAATGACTGAATTCCCAATGATTGAATTCCCAACGATTGCATTTCCAATGATTGAATTCAATGATTGATAAAATCGAATGGGATAAATTTATTGATTTCCCTATTAGTGAATTCCAGCGAATGAATTCCGAAGAATGAATTCTCTGCGATTGATTAAGAAAGAATTCATTCGATTTGAATAAAAATCAGATTTGATTTTTAGAGAATTCAATCAAAATAGAATTCAATCTTCGAAGCTCTGGTAATTATAGTTCTGCAACGCAGTGTAGATTAAAGTTGGGACTGTTTGAAAAGTTTATATAAAATGCCGGATTTTTGAAATTTATGTTTAAATTTGTTTTTAAAAATATAATCTGAGTTTACAAATAAATGTTTAAATTTTTTATTGTGAATTGACTTGAGGTTAAAATCAACTGGTACAGTAGTACAGGTACCAAAGAGTACCTCCAGAACTATTTTGTGTGTTTATCTTTAGAGCCAGTTTCGTTTCCTATTTTGTTTTCCAAAACAATAATTTTGAACCAGTTGTGTACTAGTTCCATAGGAAATTATTAAGACTGTTTCAGAAACTCCATTTAAAAACGAGTTTTGAAGTTCTAAATTGTTTTAATAAATATTAATAATTTTTTCAATAACCAATATCGTAATGAACTTATTTAAACAAAAATATAAATGTTTATTGCATTATCAAATTTGTGATATATAGTTTTAAATGGGTACACTAGGGTGAGCCAAAAATGTCAACTTTTGATTTTATACCGTCACTCCCCCTAGAAGTATTCGGTTTAGTATCAAAAAACATTATGCAAAAAATTATGGTGATCGCTTAAGGGGGAAAGGGTGCCTCAAAAGCCTTAATAAAATGGGGAAATATGTCAAATTTGACCATTAGATGAAACAAATGAAATACTAAGTTCGATGACAACTAATCACAAAAAAAATATTAGCTTTCCAGGACATCTTTAACCTATTTTAGCTTACGATACAAAAAAGGGTAGTTATTTGTAGGGGTGCCCAAAAGCAACATTTTTACATATTTGAATAATTTATTAAAGACAATTTTTAAAAATTAAAATCGCTCTCCACTAGTTTTTTTTTTAATATATCGTAAAGATAAAAATGTGAAATATTATAAATATCCGTTGGCTAGTTTTTTTTTTATAGCGATTTGAATTTAGCGGATTTCAAGGAAATTTAATTTTGGCTGTATTTTCTTTAATTTTGAACTTATAACAACGTTTTAAACAAAATTGACGAAATTGGCTTGCAACTGATTTAATTGGATCAAAACTTTTAGTTAGTAAATAATTTTTACAGGACAGCTTTAACCCTTGTGAAACCGGGTCGAAGATGACCCACAGCGTAAATATTCATCGTTGTATGACGGCTTATATATCGTCGGTTGATTATTGGAGAGCCGCACTGACCAAAAACATTTTTGCGAGAAAAACCATAAAGAAAGTTTACAACAAAATTATTAAGTTTCTACAAGATAGTTTTTCTTTTTTGTTTGCTATATCTATAGCTGCATTTATTATAAATAATATTTATAATTTTTCAAGCCTTTTTGCACTGAGTATCCAGAGTTATTAACAATTTTTTAAAAAAAAGATTCTTTTATTATATGGCCTATAAGCCGTTTTTATCACAATTTTATTGTTTTTCTTTCAAGTAGGTCAAAAGTTTTTTCTTTTCTTTGAACCATTATAAAACTAGGTTGTCATAGTGCAAACCAATGCTTAAACTTTTTTATAGTTTTTTGTTTTATATGCGTTGCTTATTTCAAATGTGTCAAACCAAGATTGACAAATAATGTTTTTATTTTTCTATAGAAAGTTTGACTCATTGGCCAAAAAGTGGTCAATACACTATACCAATGTTAAGAAATTTGTAAAAATAGGGATACGCAGCACATATGGGGCTGGATATCTCCTAATTAAATAACAAAATGGACGAGTTTAAATATGTCTTTGAAAATTCAGATGTGGACATAATTTGCATTTCAGAAACCTGGTGTGGCCCTGATGTACATGATAGTTTTTATAACTTAAATGGTTACCGACTTTTCCGTGTTGACAGAAGCACAAATGCTGGTGGTGTTGCCACTTATGTTAAATCATCTTTACCTTGTAGAATAAAATGTAAGTCCAAAAATGATGACAAGGTTGAGCACTTATTTCTGGAGATTTTTAATAATAACCGTAAACTATTATTGGGAACAGTATATAGACCATACAAGGACATTGACCTCAATCCGCTGCTAACTAAACTGTCCACTCTTACGTTAGGCTACACTGATGTTGTTATAACAGGCGACTTTAACTCAAATATTTTGGTTGATAAAAGTTTGATGGATAATATGATTGCTTTAGGATTGAATATTGTTAATTCTACAACACCTACACATTTTACGAGAACAGCAAGTACTCTTTTGGATCTTTGTTTTATAAATAACCCTTCACTATTGATGTTATACGATCAGCTCTCTGCATGCTTATTTTCAAAGCATGACTTAATTTTTCTTATCTATGACTACAATACTGAACATCAGAATCAGACAATAACCTACAGAGATTTTAAAAATATTGATAATTTAGCACTGGAGACAGAGCTCTCAGCAATTCCCTGGAGCCGTATTTTTTACATGCCTACTGCTGATGATCAAATTACTTTCCTGCAAAATAATATAAATTATCTTTACAACAAATACGTCCCACTTAAAGTAAAAAAAATACGTAATAGTGAACATCCATGGTTTTCTGGAGAGATAAAATCACTCATTGAAGAGAGAAACCAAGCATATGCCAGGTGGAAAAGATATAAAACAACAGATCTACATGAAATATTCAAAACTTTCAGGAGAACCGTTAATTCAAAAATCAGAGCTGCAAATCAATATATTATGAGCAAAAATTTAAATCCGCCTTAAACACTAAAAAGAAATGGAAGGAAATTCGATCAATGGGAGTTTTAAATAACAATAAAAAACCCGATAACACAATAAATGTTGATGAATTAAATTTGAAATTTGCTAACATACCACAACCTGATGCAGATATTGACATGTACAATAATCTCCTTTTAGTGGAACACACTGACAACAACAACAATATAGCAACTGTTAATTCTCCAACTTATAATAACTTGAGAAGCTCTGCCCCTGGTACCTTAAATAATCATCAATTATCACCATGTTTTAATTTCATACATTTCACCCAGGAAGATGTTGTCGAATCATTACTTAGCATCAAATCAAAAGCAGTGGGCCATGATGGTATTCATTCAAATTTTATTAAGCTTATTCTACCCTATATACTACCTCAAATTACACACACTTTCAATACGATTGTAACTACCTCCAATTACCCTTCAACATGGAAACATGCCAAGATTGTCCCGATACCAAAATCTGACAATGATTACCGTCCGATTGCGATCTTGCCGTACTTATCGAAAATTTTTGAACGTTTAATTCACAACCAGATGAGTAAATATCTTTACGATAACTCTATCCTAACTGATAGACAGTCGGGCTTTAGACCAAAACACAGCTGTATATCTGCCCTGGTTGATGTAACCGAAGAACTGAGAAAAGCAGTTGATGACAACATGATTTCGTTTCTAGTTTTACTAGATCATTCGAAAGCGTTCGATACCGTGGAACACTCAATATTGTGTCTCAAGCTCAGATATATGTGCAATCTCAACAACAGCCGTAAATTTAATATACTCCTACTTAACTGATAGATCTCAGGCAGTATATCAAGGAAATAATCTTTCAAACACCTGTTTTATTACGAGAGGGAGTTCCACAGGGATCTATACTTGGTCCGCTTTTATACTCAATATACTCGAATGATTTGCCATCTAAACTTAATTTCTGCGGTATTCAAATGTATGCAGATGACGTGCAACTTTATATAAGTTGCAAACCGTCCAATATTATAGACTGCATTAGTAAGCTAAACCAAGATCTTGAAAACATTAGCAGATGGGCGTCTGCTAATGGCTTGTGCTTAAATACCAATAAATCGAAGGCTATGGTAATTGGTAAAAAATACTTTATCCCTTCTTCTTTGCCACCAATTCAAATCAACAATTCAACTCTTGAATTAGTTAACACCACTAAAAATCTTGATTGGTCTGACCACATAAAAATTATATGTGGTAAAACTTTTGCAATGCTAAGAAATCTATGGAGAACACAATATTACACAACTATGGAGGTTAGAATGCTACTGGCAAAAACATACTTGCTGCCAACGCTCCTCTACGGTTGCGAACTTATAAATGGATGTGACACAATCAGCATGCACAGACTCAAAGTAACATTTAATAACATTGCAAGATACGTATTTGCAATTAAACGCTTTGACAGAATTTCAGAGTTCTCTAGAAAAATTTATAATATATCCTTCGAAAGCCTTTTAAAATGTAGTACCTTGGTCTTTCTACATAAAATTATATATACTAAACAACCAGAATACCTATTTCAAAGATTAGAATTTTCAATATCGGCTAGAGGCAAAAAGATAAACATTGTTCGCTATCGTGGACTCATATCAACAAGGCATTTTTATATTAACGCTATTCGTCTTTGGGCCAATTTACCTCCCAATATCCAACAATTAGTAATGCAATGCAATTTAGAACTGCCATTTACAAACGTTTCGATTAAAATTTTGTTATTTAAATTATTATTTAAATCATTAATAATTCATGTTAAATTTGCTTTTTTATGAATTGTTAAAACTATTTCCATTTTTTAAATTCATGATTAAAAAAAATATAGCATAAAGGGTAATATTTCCAAAGTGAGACATAATTGACCCGTGTTCGCATGGGTTAAAGTTGAACTGTAAAAAGTATTTAGTAAGTAGTGGGCCGATTAAAAAATAATATGCAAGGTAAATACACAGATGGAAATTGCCAACAGTATCAAAAAAAAAGAAAGTACTGGAAAACCACTGAATTGCAAAACCCCACCGTGCTAAAAATTATCAAACAAACTAATTTTTTTTGTAGACAAAACAAAAAAATAAAAAGGAGAAAAAAATAAAAAACGTGTATGAATATCCACCAAGGTGGGCCTTACACATAACAAACAAGTTTTCAATTTATTTTTGATCAATGGTGATAATCTTTTACTTCAAGATCATATATTAGTTCTCATGTAGTGAGTAAACTAGTTTATATGAATGTTTGATGTTTGACATGGGATTATTACCGCTTTCAAAACGTGTTCTGATGATGGGAACCCAGAAAATTCCCGAAATAGATCTATCCACACATTCCTGAAAGGGTCGAATAATAAATTTGAAAACAAAAAAACTCTATAGATTATTTGTTAGGACAATATCCTAATAAAGAAATATAGAGTATGGCCTCGAAATTGAATAATTTTCATTTTCATTACAAACAACTAATATTGTACTAGGAAAGCACTATTTTGTTTGCAAAGCATGTGTTTTACAAGTACCGCACACAAAATTCTTTGCCAATATTGTTTTTACCAATATTATAACCAATTAGAAGCATTTTTTATATTTTATTATATTTCAAACAAATAACTTTTTTTTGAACTCCTGAAACAATTGGACTTTGTATGGCGTCATACCAAGATCTTTATGCAAAATTCGTCTCAATGATGTCTCCGAAATGTTCAATTGTTGAGAACGACGGTGAATTGATGTTGATGGCGCTTCTCGCACACTTTCTGCCACAGCAGCAATATTCTCGGGTGTACGCACTGTTTTTTGGCTTTTCACGCTTTGGTTTATCGATGAGGATGCCAGTTTCTTTCACTTTTTTCACAAGATAACGAACATACGGACCATATTCGTTCAGCGGAAGGATAAAACTAATTATCTGTCAAATCAGACCTGAGCTAAGTGTTACCATTCACGAAATAAGCACTAGTTGAAAAAAAACGTTAGATGGCGGACCCATTATAAGACTAAGACCGAACTATATTGTTGCTTTTTAAATGTATTTTATTATATACATTTCTCAAAATTTATTTAATTTAAACTATTTTAAAAAGCACCAAATTTTTTGAATTGCCAACGTTATACCAATAGTAGCAAGTTTGATCAAACCAACGTTTGGCCACTGTTATCAATCGGGTAACAGGACAATACTTTCAAGATTGTTAATCCCACGTTCTACAAAAGCATAACCGACCGTAGCCGATGCTTTGCCAACACTGTGCCGATTGTATTTTTCTGCCTGGGTAACTATCAAATTATTCTATTCTCTATTCTCTATTCATGGATATAACATTTGTTTTGATACGGAAACAGTGTTACCATATTGCCAGTTTTAACTGTTTTTTCCAGTTTTTTAGGATGCGTAACAGTTTTCCAGTTTTTCATGAAAAAAAACAGTTTTTGTTTAATTTCAGCCTTTTTTCCAGTTTTTCCAGTTTTTAACAGTTTACCTGCTCGAATTACTTTCTTTTACTTGAATTTATAAATTTAATACAAAAGTTGCACAAAATGTTTCAATAAAAAATAATACTACGCATTGAATGCAACTGTGTAGTAAGTTTTAATTCCCTTTTTAGCATTTGTTTGTGTTAAAATTTTGTGAAATCAAACGAAATGAAAATCAAATTTAATCAAAAAATGTATAACTGATATTTTTATGTAATTAAGTAAGATCTCAAAATGTGATGAATTATTTTGTTTTTTTTTATGGTTTTGTAGCTATTTTTTGCTATATGCTAAATAATTAATATAAATATAAATGTGTTTTTTTATATTATATTTTTTTTTTACTTTACACAAGTACACAGAAAAAAAACATATTATTCCTATTGTTAATTAAAATGTAGTTTTATAACAGAGCACAACTTGTGATCTGTATTAACATAAATTTGAAAATATTTTTTTTTGTTAGTATAATTAAAAGTTAGTCTACAACAAAAAATATTTTTTTTCTGTGTATATAAATATGTTATGTGTTTAATGTTTTTTTTATGTTGTTTTATGTTTAAATAAAATGTAATTGAATTCAAAATGCACATATTAACTGTTTTTTCTACTGTTTTTTATTTAAAAAATAAAAAAAAACAGTTTTTTCTTAAAAAAACAGTTTTTTCTTACAGTTTTTTGAAAAAAGTACATGGCAACTCTGTACGGAAATAATTCGGACAGATTTTTCAGCTTTTCTAACTTCATTATGGTGCAGAGAACAGAATGAGACCATTCGTTTTTGTTGTCTATTCATACATTCATTGCTTTTGCATTGCTTTTATTCAACAACAACAGCTTATGCTGTTGCTGTTTTTTCCATTTATTGTTTTTGTTGAATACCTTTTTAACATTCATTTTTATAATGCCGTTACATGTCAAGCAATGAAATGAAATGATGACACATGAATAACATGAAATCAATCACAACATTCACATAGTATTCGTTAACCTGTAGCAATGATAATAATTTTTTTTTAGTTTTATTAAACATGAAATATGTATAAATTTTGAGTTTGAATTTTAACGTCTTTTTCAGACAATTGCAGTTAATACTATAATTAATATGCAATTTCATTTAATTTAATTGTGAAAGGCGTGGTAGAGAAGAATGAGTGTAATTTCTAAAAATGATAACTACATTGCAAATTTTCAATTTTTGCTGAATCAGACTGCGCAGTTTCTGGTATTGAACCTTCGTCAGTGAACCTGTTTTTGAATTTTTTTGAATAATGTAATATTTGTTATGTTTTTATTTCTTCGATTGCGTCTATATGAAATTTTCTGTGCTATCACTGACCGTGGTATAGATAAACTGATTTCAAATGCCACATGCACTCGCACTACACGTTAGACAGAGCGCTTTAGCCCTCTGAGCTATCGTCAGGTCGAGTTTTGTTGTGATTAAAACTAGTTTTATTCAATACACGGTGTTTTTGTTCTTGCATACATAATCTCAGAAGTACAACTCCAACAACACAACAGTTCTATTTTTAGAAACTTACCTCACTCTAATGTCCACAGTTTTCCCATATGTCTTTGTAAATTCGGTAGATGGCGCTTACGTAGTTAGGGAAGAATTGCCAGAGAGCAAAGTATGATTTTTGTTTGAGTTTGAATTTTAACGTCTTTTTTAGACAATTGCATAAATGAAATATGTATAAAATTTGCTATGTTTCACAAAAAAATTTGTTAACGTTTTGTTCATTTAACATTGAGACCACTCATACCAATCGTTGTGTATTCGTTGTTTTCGTGAGTGTTAAGTGAGGTTAACACTAGACAAGTAATGCAATGCATGGTTTTCGTTACACTCACTTTCTCAATTCTGTCGATTGTTGCTTTATTGAAACGATGTGAGTTGACAACAATGTACTCATTTTTTGTGATTGCATTCAAAAGCACGAAATAAGGCACTCAAACCGTTCTCTGTTATGGACACTACTATTTTTGTGACCGCAACTGTATATGTATTTAATTTGTTAATTTTGCTTAAAATTCAAAAATATATAAAACCGAAAATCTCATTTCTATTGAGATGGTTTCTAAATCACCGGCATTTTGGCTTACCTAAAGAGTTTGCGCACTAATTTGTAGAAAAAAAAAACACAAATGTATACTTTTTTTTTTAATTCCTTTTATACATTTAAATCGTAAACAGTAAATTGTTTATTTGTAAATAATCTATATGTATTATAATAATTTTATTTTAAAAATATTTTAAGTCCATTAAGAGAAAAGGAAAATTAAACATATACAAACACAACGCATACACTCACAAACGCTAAAACACTATACACATAAACAGACCTTTAAACAAATTTGAATTCAATCATTAATTTTAATGTGATTAAAAAAAAAAAACATATTTACAAATTTTTTTGGTGAATTAATTAAAATTTCAAATCGCACATTTAATTTACTCTCAAAAAATTAATAAATTACAAATTTAAACGAATTTAAAAATTAAACTAAAACTGTCGGAAATACTCCATTCTTCATTTTGAGAGTGCATTTTAGTAAATACTCGGGTTTGCTTTTTACTCGGGTTTGGTTTTGTTCGTGTAAACGAGTAACTCGATTTTGAGGTTTTAACATAATCGATTAATCGAGTAAGATTTTGAAACTACTCGAGTAACTCGAATAATTTCAATAGTTTTATTTAATTAATGTTTACTTAAAATTAAATAACACACAAACCAAATACAAAAACGGGATTTCCGAAAATTATTTTTTATATACCTCATTTAATATACTGACTGGTACCTCATTTAATTATTTAAAAATTACCAAAATCTTTTAAAACTATATACAATTGAGGTGTTTTACTTTTTTTCTTTTGTTTTTATAAAATTCGACTTTAAGAAATCATTAGGTATATAACTTTTAGCATTTTTTGCAAATATCAAAAATACACACAGAGAAATAAAGGGCCAACCGTATTGAAAAATGTATATTAATATTAACAACTTATAAAGTCAGTTAGTACTACGATATTACATACGATTTCTAAAAATGTTGGGTCTTGCAACTAAAATTCTGTTGAATTAGCCGAACATTGTTGTGAAAACTAATATAAAGTTGTGCCAACTGTCTGCAATTCGTAATAACCGAATTTGAGTCGTAGTAACCGAATTTCACTTGGCAAATAGCTAAATTTTTTTCTGTGTGTAATAATGCGTATCAGTTCATGCCTTGGAAAAATATAAAGAAAAATTATATTACTTGAACTTTGGAAGACAGATTTTAGTTTGATAATTTTTTTTTTTGCAAAATTTGGTAACTTTGAACGTAAATGATTAAGTTGAATATAGATCCGAATGCAAGAAAAGACTTTTTATTTTTTGTTAAATATTTATACATTTAAAAATGTCGCTTAATTTCTTTCGGTCTTAATTTTGTTTATACTAGGGCGGATCAATAAGTCCGTGACTTTTCGAACTTCCCTTGTAGTTATATGAATGCAACACTGCTCCCATCAAGTACACCTGTTAATAGACTACTGTCAAATTTTGAGCAAGTTCCGTCATTTACTTTGCGTTTAAACCGTCAATCAAACCAAGGAAAAGCTTGATAAATACTATGGGGACTCTGCACCATCGATTTCAATGGTAAAAAGTGGTGTATTGACTTTCGTTGTGGTCGCACAAGTACAAATGACGCTGAACTTTCTGGACGGCCAATTGAGGTCAATACACCCGAAAATGTCGAATAAATCCACGATATGGTGTTGGCCGATCGAAGAGTAAAAGTGCGTGAGATTGTTGATGCCATAGGCATTTCATATGACAGTGTTGTTTCGATTTTAAATGATCAGTTGGGTTTAAGAAAGCTGTCTGCAAGATTTTTTTTTTTTTTTTTTTTTTTTTTTTTTTTTTTTTTTTTTAAATACTTTAAAAAAATCTCAAAATTTACAATATTATTACAAAATTTGTAAGTTCTCATAAAAAAAATTATAAAATATTAAATCTAACAAAATTTGTACATTTTTTCTAAATATATTATAATTTTTCTCAATTTTCATATTATTTGGTAAGGCATTGAATAATTTAAAACCCTTGTAGAAAAGCGAATTCTGCATATGTGTTGTCATAACTCTTTGGATTCGAAAATCTTCCGCATTTCTGAGACCATACGGTTGCGTTTCTCCTACGTATTTAATTTGTTCGCACAGGTATTTAGGGGCATCTCCTTCTTTCATTTTTTTAATAAAATATAAAGTATTGAGCTCCAATCTTTGTTTTATATTCATCCACCCAAGATTTCTAAGCATATCATTTATATGAGTATATCGGTTACATTTCAGTATTATTCTCATTGCCTTATTTTGAAGTTTCTGCATCCTTTCTACTGAGTTGTATTACAACATGTATAAATTATTGTCGATCCAACTCGAAATGAGGTTTAATTATTGTATTATATATGTTTATTGCGGTAGTTTTTGATATTTTATTTCTAATTCGATTAAAAAATCCGATTTTTTTGCCAATTTTTTTACACGTATAGTCTATATGTTCCTTAAATTTTAAATTCTTATCTATTATAAAACCTAGATATTTTATTTTATCAACTTTTTCAATTATTTCATCGTTAATTTTAAATATTATATCAGAAGTCATATTTATTTCAATTATTTTTGTTTTTATTTTCGTTTAGTTTAAGTTTGTTCATTTTTAACCAATTATTAATTTTGTTTATGTCATGGTGCATATTTTCTCGACAACTGTCATCATCATCTCCCTCCGTGTATATCAGCGTATCATCAGCGTATAAAACCATTTCACTTTTCTCCAATACTTGTGGCATATCATTTATATAAATAATAAATAAAAGAGCACCCAATATAGATCCTTGTGGTACACCGAAATTGTTTTCTATTCATTTGATAACACATTATTTACTTTTGTTATTTGTTTTCTATTTTTCAAATAAGACTCAAACCATTTTAATTCGGTATCTTGTATTCCATATGAATAAAGTTTTTTTACCATTATTTCTCGATCGATTGTTTCAAACGCTCGTTTAAAATCTAAGAATATTGCCATCACTTTTTTTGTTTTGTTTATATTTTTCCATCTACTTATAACATGATTTACTGTTGTTTCACACGAGTGTTTCTTACGAAAGCCTGATTGATATTTTGACAATATATTATTTTTTTCAATATAATCTTCCAGTTGTTCTTTTACTACTTTTTCCAAAATTTTTCACACGTTTTTAACATATTAATTGGCCGATATTCATCACATTTATTTGTATTTGATACTTTTTCAATTGGTGTTACCATAGTTATTTTGGGTGCCGCGTTTGCTCTCAACTGGCAACTGGATGGCAACAGTTTTTTGGGATGCAAGTGGGATAATCCACATCGATTACCTTCAAAAGGGATAACAATTCCCAGGAAAAAATTACACATTCCAAAAGAAGGTGATGCCCACACTTGCTTACATATCTCATTGCCAAATTTAGTAACTGCAATACCAAACACATTCCAACGTTCCACCAAAAAAGCAAGTAGTATTGTAATCAAGTAGTATTGTAATCAAATCAATTGTAATAAATTCTTTAAATTTAACCTGAAAGCATGAACTCAATAACAAAGTAATTATTTACTTAAAAGAAAATAACAATGTTATTAACTTATATGTATAAGTTTTCGAACTCAAGAAGTAATCATATACTTTTTCTTAATAAAAGGACGTTATTGGAAGTAGTTCCTCATTTTGAAAAAAGAAGTTATACGATTTTAAAGAATTATCTTAAATATTTTTGTTGAAACAAATTTTTATTTGCTGGAAAATAATACTAAAAACCGAAATTGCATGTTGCCTAAATTTTTGTAAACTGTGGTTAGGTATAAATTAGGGACGCGCTAATTTATACTTCATATTTTCTTATTTTTTCTAGGGAACTATTGTTTTTTTTTTGTTTGTGTAAGTACTTCGTAGTTTTACAATGGAACTATTTCTTTATTAAAAATGTATGTAGTTTTTACAAATATAAAGTAAATAGTTCTTCGGTAAAAAATATAATCAATTCCAAAGAATCAATTATTTTAGTCTCACGCCCTGTTAAAAGAATCGAGTAGGTAATCTAGTAAGGAATGCGTTCTGCCCAATATGCTTGATTACAAACCTGCTTACCTTTTTGAAAATTTTTTGCTGGGAATAACGGCGAATATTATCCCAACTTATTGGACCGATTTAACGAAGGTTGAAAAAAAACGACCCCATATGGCCAAGAAATGCCTATTTTATTGAACTCGGAAGATCCTATTTTTTGGAAGGGATACAAAAATTGGAGAACGTTGGACTAAGTGTATTGAGCTAAAAGGAGATTATGTTGAAAAATATTTTTTTTTTGCAAAAAAAAATGTGTTTCATTCAAAAAGTCACGGACTTATTGATCCGCCCTCGTAGTTTCGATATTTACATAATCTAACCCTTCATTTGAGTACAATAACGAGCTTTCAACCTCCGTATATTTACAAAAATAAAGCAAATCAAACATATAAGCTAGGTTGATATTAGTATTTCGATCTGGCTAAATTTCTCATCAGAACCCGAAGTTTTAGAAAAGCTAGAGCCTCCATAATAGGCAGAAATTTAACAAAAAACCTATTAATCATCAATTTTGCTCCATTCGGTATCGGTGCGGAATGATTTTTCTCCAAAATTAAAAAAGAAAATTATATTTATCAGTACAGTATTGCATACGTAAGGTGTCACTTAAAAAAGTTATACCCCTACTAAACAAATATACAGTAGTTTTCCGATTTAACGAACCATCGGTTTAACGAATTCGGGATTTAACGAACTCATAAAATTTTGAATTGAGTACCTTATATTACGAACACCGTAACTTTGTACCGTAATTTTGTACTCGATATAACGAACAAATACAAAATTAGAGTCTTAAGTATAGAATGAGATGCAAATACAAAGATTTCCGCAAACAATATGCAAAGCAATAGACATATAGAGCAAGGGGATTCCCCAACGATGTTCTGGCTGCGTTTTTTGTGTTTACTTTTGGAGTTTTTAGCATTCTTGTACGATCGTTTGTGGTGTAAACATTAGAAAACATGGGAAATAAATAAATAAATAGTACTCGGTTTAACGAATTTTTCAATTTAACGAACAGGGCTGACATTATATAGTTCGTTAAATCGAAAAACAACTGTAATATGTAAATTAAAACGGTAACTGACACATTGCTTTATATTTGTAAAAATTCTTTTTTAAAAAATACGAAACTATTTAAGTTTTTTTATCAAATATAAACTGAAATAGAACATATTTTGATTTACTCGATTAACTCAATTAATCGATCAAAATTGTTCGAGTTATTCGTTACTAGAATTTGACCATTTTAATTTGGTTTGTTGATTGAGATGCATCGATTAATCGAGTAACTGTTAACCGATTGAATACCCTAATAAATACACCCTACGATTATATACATAACTTCGATTTTATGTTTACTGCATTAAATGTAATCGGTCATAAAAATAGTAGTATAATTTTAAAAAAATTAAAAAAAATGTTTATAGTGTCCGACCGTAAAAAAAAAAATATTACTTCAGCCAGAGTAAACAACTATTTTTTTTTTATATTAATAAAACATTTTTGGTCATCAAAGTTTAGTAACGTCATTGATGCTTGTTAGGAAAAGACACTAGCCACGTGATTGATTACTAACAAGACAAAATGCAGAAAAATTGATAATTAATAGGTTTTTTGTTAAAGATCTTTCTAAAACTTCGCCTTAGACAGTTGTTGCTCGCCAATTGATGGAGAGTTGGCGAACTTATTGAAGCTTCTTGTTCATAGCCCTGATGCATTATTTTACTTCGGTGGGGTTAAGTGCTATATGAACACCGAAGGTGGACGCTGCGATATGTATAAGGCATAGAAAACTCATACATATTATATTTTCTAAATTGAAAATTACAAATTTTGCAAATATGCGTTGTTTTTCTAAATAGAGGGTGGAAAAATTTCAGAAAGACGCATTTTAAAATGAATTTCTTAAAAATGCATTTCTTTTTGACGCTGGAAAAATGCCATCCGCAATATAAAAGTAGAGGAGTGTACCATTCGAATGAATTTTCAATTATAATGACGCAATATATATTAAAAAACTACGAATGTTGAATCTTACACACTTTGCATATTTTGTATTTAAAAAAAAATCGCGAATGAAAATATGGCTTTTTAGAATTTCGAGAAAATAAAAACGCCAATCTCTAAGTGACTCCGTAGAGCTTCTGCGTGCAAAATATGTGACCCAAGGTCAGATTTTGGACCATCTAACGTGAAATGCTCGATATATATGTATATATATATATCGCACTTGATCAACAAGAGGGTATTAACTCAAAATTTTTAAAATATCACTTTTTTTCAAGAAATCAACTAACAACATCAATATCTATCTATTGTAAAAATTTCAACGTATTCCGATTACTCTTTCATCTCGAAAACCACTTTTGAGACCATTTTCATGATAATGTAGTGATTACATTTATTTCAACAAAAGGTATTATTTCGAGTTAATACAAAAGTTCAAATAGAAATTCATAAAAAGATATTATTTTTATTTGAGCCTTTATTTATGTTAAAAATAATCAAACTGTTTTTTTTTTTTTTTTTTTTAAATAAAATAAATTTCAATAAAAAAGGTATTAACTCAAAAAATTGATTTTTTTTTTGCAATGAGTGGTAAAATTTAAAACAAAAACAATGTATATATATTTTCAAATGTAATTTGCTTATTATGATATGTTTGAATTTTTAAATTCTGTTAAAATGTGGCAATAAACAGTTTTTTGACTCTACTGAAAATTTTAAAATTTTGAGTTAATACCCTCTTGTTGATCAAGTGCGATATATTATTTAATTCTTTAGGAATAAATTATTTAAAGGTCTGTCTATAATATTACTAAAGAAACCCTTATTTTAATAAATATTTTTTTTCATTATCTTATTTATGTTTTCAACTTTTCAACAAATATTTCTTGAAGAACACAAAAAACTAACTAAAACGGACGTTATAAAAATTTACAATTTTTTTTTTTTTTTTTGGCGTACCAAACTGGAGGAGTTATGAAAATAACAAAATAAATAATAAATCATCAATCATAAATTATAAAAAATAATTAGTTTTTTTTTTCTATTTTAAAACTGAAGACTATAAATAACTAAATATGAATGTATTTTACAGTGATTTGAAGATAAGAATAGATTTCAGTAATTTTATTTGAACAAACAAAAAATTTATTGAAATATTTTATAATCTTGAAAGTGGGTGGTCATTTATTGTTTTCATAATTTTAAATGTTTAACAATATTTAGGGCGAGTAACCAGAGTTTAACTTTAACCTCAGAAATTGTCATATGAATTTGACATTCATAACTATGGTTAAGTCTTAAACTTTATTTATTCAGAGATAAGTTAACAGGCCTTTGTGTTTTTCTGAAATCTTGTCTTGTTCTTTAAAATAACCGTTTCCAAAAGTATATTTTAAGGTCACCTTTACACTGAATAAAAATGTGCATTAAATCTAGATTTCCCCGCAGGTTTAGTAAAGGTGAAAACCACGCCAATGAAACACGGCCAAAAACTGATTGTATACTTTTTAGTCGTGATTTTTTAGCCCACTTGGCCTCTTCTTTTTTTAGTTGTTCAATACCCTAAAAGAAAAAAATATATATACTTTTTTTTTTAATAAAATTAAAAGCGTGTAAAGAAGTTGAATAAAAACAATTTCAACTTGGGAAATTCAATAAATATGTTATGAATTCAATATGACTTTAAAAATTTTAATTTACACGTAAAAAATTGTACTTAAGTTCTGATATCATTACTTACCGTTTGATCGTTAAGTATGGCAGTTAATTGAGTGGCCAACATTATAATGGTAAAAATGGCAAACATTAATGCCTCAAATGTTAGAAAAAGTAACAAAAATATGGTAGCAGGTGGTGAATATGGTGAACATTGTCGCCATTCGTTGCGTACACACTCGGCAAAGGAAGTCAATACCAAAAATATGGCATGTACTGATATAGATGCTATATAAAACTAGAAAAGGAAAATAAGAAAATTTAAAATAAGATCCATTTCCAATAAAACGTTATCAAAATAGTAAGTTAAATCGAGTCACTGGAAATTATAAAAAAAAAGTTTTTCAACTAAAAGATTTGGGGGCATAATATATTATACATATTCTTAGTATATTATACCTACCCGATTGAAAAAAATTATATAAGATTATACCAAAATATATATAATTATATACAAAAATTGGTGGATATAATTATATATAATTATTTATAATTATACATAATTCTATAAAATGTGATATTATCAGATATAATTATATTAATTATATAATATTATATAAAACTAGATATAATTATATAAGGCAGATATAATTATATATTATTATATATACATTTAAACAAAATTTTGAATAATCAACCGCATGTATAATTATATATAATTATATATGGTGCTATATATTATTATATATAAATTTATATAATTTTATATAAATTTTTTTACTCGGGTAGTATTCAAATAGAAAATACTCTCTTCACACATAGATTACATAGATATCAATCTCCTTTTCTTTTCTTTTTTAACTACTAACATATTTTTTCATATACATTAGCGTTGTCACTCGAATAAAAAATATTCGATTAATCGAACGAACAAAAATAAAAATCAAACGAACAATTTTAAAACCGTGATTTTCGAATAACTATTCAAATCAATTTTATAAAACTTTTTCGAAAATTTACCAATTTTAGGAAAATTCGTATAAAATATTGTAATGGACAGAATAAAATTAAAATTTTATTAAAGGAATAACTAAATTTTTAAAACTTTTATTAAGCGCTCTCAAAGATAGCAAAAAATATGAAGAACTTCATAGTTCACGTGCTATCGCTGAAATATATCATGACTCAGATAGAAAAATGCAATCATTAAATTGTTAAAAAAAGCTCTTTAAAATGTGGTACAAGCGTTTTCAGAACATTCCGATTTACAGGTTTGAAGCGTTTTGAAAACGACCCAAATGATAACCACGATTTACGGTCTCATGGTGGTATTTTTTAACGTTATCAAAACGTTGGAGTCCTTTATCCATTATCTTTAAACGTTGTTAGAACATACCCATTTACAATATTAATGTTGTCAAAGCGTTAGAAAAGCGATAAAAAGAGTACATTTGCAATCGTTTTAAACACATATGTGAGAATAGTTTTTTAACATAATTTTACAGATAATATACATTTTTCC
The DNA here is from genome assembly GCA_021234595.1 of Delia radicum. Classification (NCBI taxonomy): domain Eukaryota; kingdom Metazoa; phylum Arthropoda; class Insecta; order Diptera; family Anthomyiidae; genus Delia; species Delia radicum. Next base: position 175,745,524 of record CM037855.1, on the reverse strand, counting down.
ATAAATAATAGTTCTATTTTTTAATAACCGTATTTATTTTTGTATTTATTTTATTTCGTTAAAAATACCATAATTTTACTCTTACAGTAGTTTTGATTTAACTGCCTTTTACTTACGTGCACTTTTCACATAACTGCACAAAATTTTGGTTTCGTTGTTATTTTACAAAATTACGTATGCAATTGCCTTCATTAAGTGCACTGTGTATACCTGCGCATTTAAAATTCATGTTTTTGGCAGTTGTACATTATTTTCATACAAAAGATCGCCGTTAGCTGCCTCTTATGTTTTGCTTACTTAGTTAGTTTGGTTAGTTAACGATTGTACCTACATAAATTTGTATGTAAAAACCTTATAAAATTTTTTATGAATGTTTTTTTATTTTCGTTTTGTTGTTTTTTATATAAATTCTATTGTATGAAATAAACAATTAATAAAAATAAATTAAATCATATCTGGTCTTTGCAGTTTTTAACAATTTAGTTTACCTGCACTTTAAGGCAGGTAACCAATTTGAGTTAGCAGCGCTTTTGGCTTACCTGCACAAAAATTCGTGCAGAAGTTGGTTGTGCAGCTAAGTCAAAACTACTGTAATTTGAAAAATATAGATTTTGACAGTTTTTGCAATTTATTCAACTTTAAAGAGGTGCTCTAATTTAAAGCTTAAGCTATCTTTTAAATATCTGTGCAATTTTTGCATAATCGTTTAGGTCGACTAACAAAGGAGTTATATCCCGACCCGAACTCGCAGATGTTAACCAACTTTTGATATGTTGTAAAGGAGCAATCTAACGTTTAAGGGTTAAAAAGTAAAGCTAAAAATTCATTTCTTTTTGTATGAAAATTTGTCTTTAATTTACGAAAACTGGGTTAAAGTACTCAAGCAAACAAAAACTGTGATAACCATATTGCCTATATAATGAATCCAGAATTGCCACATTTTTGTATTATTTGAAATATGGGGGGAAAGGGCTGTTCGGTAAAAGTCCCATAAAACCCGAACCGTTTCGAATATCGGAAAAAGCTCAGACACCAACAAATCAATTGTGGCACGAGCTGTGTGATCGCTAAACAAAATTCGCTTATGAAAATCGAGATACGTATTTCGAACAGAACCATGATTTTCAAAATAAAATTGCACAATTTTAAGCGTTGTTCAGGCGTCAGTCTATTCATGTTGAAATGCTAAACCAAACTTAACATAAATCACTTGACCGCTGACAAAATCGCCGCCAGTTAAAAAAGTGTTGCCAACTTAAAGTTCTAAACCTGCATAAAAAAAAACACCTTTTATAAGAACAGCAAAAATAAATCTGTTGAATTTACAAATATTAAGTTATATTTGAGCTAAATTTTAGTTAATTAAAAGTAACAAAATAATCTGGTAAAATTCGCAAAAAACATTTACTAAATATTAGTAGACAAAAAAATCATTAAAAAATGTGAAATTTTGTGTTTTTTTTTTTAGTTTTTGTTTTTAATGCGAATAAAAGTCTGTCCTTATGAAATCAACAATCTACAATTTTTTAGCAGACATTTCTGTTGATTTTAGCAAAATAAACTGTTATTTGCAGTCTACTAAATTTGTGGTAAATGAGTTTACAAATATTTAGTAAAAGTTTTTGCTAATTTTACAGAATAAAATCCTATTTTAATTAAATAAAATTGACATAGAATATAACTAAAATGTTGTAAAGTTAACTGATTTATTTTTGCTGTTCTTATTTTATTAATATTTAGCAAAAAGTCTTCTACATTTAGCAGTTGTTTCTGCAAGAGCATTTTAAACAAATTTTTAGTAGCTTTTTCTGTTATTTTTACAGGTTTATTTCTAAAAATGCACTTTTTTGAGGTTTTCATAAAGGTACTGCATAAATCGATTTTAAGTTTTAATGCACATTAAGGTGTCCCGAAATTATATAATTTTACGCAATAGTGCTCAAGCGAAGCACAATATATTGTACATATGTTATTATATATAATTTTGATTTGTGTTATATCTAATTATACATGTATTTGTACATAATTAGATTAACAATATATAATTACATATGTCATATACGATTATATATTGGTCGATATGTAATAAGATATGTAATAGAGAATAAACATCTTATATAAAAACATACAATAACATATATATTTATATAAATAATGCATGACTATATGTAAACGTTTTTAACTCGGGCATACATTTTTTTTAATCAGGACGTTTTAATTTAAAATTATAAATTATATAGTAGTAGTAGTAATATTATTTTTTATTTAAAAATTATTTAAGAAATATACATAAAAATTTAAGCATAAATTTAAAAAATATAATAAAAAATAAAAATTAAATAAGTACGACATTGACATATGGTCGTCAGTCGACATATAAGTTAAGGTACGCGTTTGCAACATTATAAAAAAAATCATTCCAAACGTAGACGCTACCTTGCACTTTTACTTGTTCACATGAAATGCAATAGCTACACGCGCACTCAGAATATTGTAGCAGACGCTACCTTGCATTTTTATTCTTTAATTATTTCTGTTCATATGAAATATGATTTCCGTTTGGGCTAACAAGCAGTTTTGTCATATTAAAAGTTGTAGAATTCTTTGTTAGAGTTTAGTTGTAATTTACTACTCGAACTCGCATAGCGAGGAAATAAAATAATTAATTTAATAAATAAAGATTCACATAGTGTTTAATAAAGAATAAATCGTGTTGATAATTTATTCCAACAAGAAAACTAATTGCCGCCCAACTAAAAAATCCTTATAGAGGATATAAAACAAATAAAAAAATCCTTATAAAGGATAAAGCAAATAAAAAAATCCTTATAGAGGATAAAACTAATAAAAAATCCTTATAGAGGATAAAACAAGTAAAAAAATTTTAGTGTAGTTTTTTGGACAACAAATCAAATAAAAAATTGTTTAAGAAAACTTTATAGCTTTAATTAATTGCAACTGTGAAAAAAAGAACACCATATTAATTGTGACAAAAAAATCCATTTAAAAAAAAAAAAACAATATTGTTTACGAAAACTATACAGTGAGCGTGAGAAAAAAAAACACCATATTAACTGTAAAAAAAAAATCCATACATGCAAACAAAGAAAGAAAAAAAGATTGTTTGAAATTTAAAGTGATTGTGACTGTGAAACCACCGGCCTTGCAAATCGATAACCAAATAACTAATACCATATTAACTGTGGAGGAAAGAAATTGGAAGATAAAGGTACACCAAAATCCAAAGCTAACCGAAACAACAAGAGAAGCTGAGCAGAAACCAACCCTCATCATTACTCAAAAACAAACAACAGCAACATGGCGATAATAGTGTAAGCGTTAAAATAAGACATATCTAAATATATTTTTTAAGAGTTGTTAAAATTGAACAGCAATTTTTAAAAAAAAAAAAAGAGTACCTTTTAAACAAAATAAATTATTTTTTTTTCTAAACAAAAGAATTATTTAAACAATAACTATATAAAAAAAAAATAATTTTTTGAGAGATATCTTTTAAACAAAATAAAGTATTTTTCCTAAACAAAGAATTATTTAAACAATAATCATTTAAAAAAAAACGAAACGAAGAATTTTTTTTTTAAACAAAAGAGTTATCTTCTAAACAAAATAAATTAGTTAAAGAATAAACTAAATTTGGCACCTATATTAAGAGTGATAAAAAAATGTAAAAAAAAAGAAAAACCTTAAGAACAAATTTTTATTTCGGATTTAGGAAAATTTAATTTTGAGCTCGAAAAAAGCTCTACTAAAAGATATTTGCTAACTCCCAAAAGTTTATGGAAGAACTCTCGGCTATTATAGAATCCCTAACAATCTCTGAGTAGACCAGTAGCAAGAACGCGAAGTATGGACCCGGCAAATCTTCAGGTTCTTTTAGATACTGCCATTGAACGTGCCGTTCAAAGGACCAGGCAGGATTTCGAAAACACTATCAGGGATTTGTCTGCGCGAGTAGACAGTTTGGAACCACCGTCCGCTGCAGAGGAATATAGGGAAATACAGATTAGACCAGGTGTGCAGTGTGACGAAACTTTAGATATAGTTAAGTCAGTCCCTGAGTTCAAAGGGGAACCTCAAAGATACGTTTCTTGGCGCCAGGCCGCCATCACGGCACACAAATTATTTGAACCCTACGTGGGAAGCTCGAAATACTATCAGGCGGTGGCGATCCTTAGAAATAAAATTATAGGTAGCGCTGACGCTGCATTAAGCGCCTACAATACGGTTCTTAATTTTAAGGCCATCATAGCAAGATTGGATTTCACTTATATGGATAAGAAGTCCATATTCACACTGGAGCAAGAACTTTCCACACTCAGACAAGGTCAGAAAACGATAATTCAATTCTACGACGAGGTAGAACGTAAACTGACCGCTATTGTCAATAAGATCAATAATGTCTCATGAGGGTGATGATCCTTTGATTAAGTCGTTTAATCAAAAATATCGGGATGACGCATTGCGGGTTTTTATCTCTGGGCTTAAGAGACCGCGTATGCGATACATTATTTCTTGTAAGCCTTCGGACTTACCAACTGCGTTGGCTCTAGCCCAGGAGCTTGAGACTAACCAGAATCGATATCACTTTGCTGCCATTTATAATCATGGACTTAGTAGAGCATTACAAAGTCCCGTAGTTCAACTATCTCCTGGACAAGGCCAGCAAAGAATGAGGCAAAACCATTTCTGTCAACGGCAGACTCAGCCACAGCCTTCTCAGGGTCATTTTGGGCAACAAAATGTGCCGGTTTATCAGAATCGCACCCAACAACCGTACAACCAGTCGCAGCAGGCACCATACCGCAAATTCTAATTTCTCATCTCACCCAAACCTTCACGGTTTCATTCAGAATACTAATCAGAACCCACCCCAACAAGGTTTCGACGCTCCTCAGATTTCACAACCAATAGATGCTGATGTGAGCATGCGCACTGTACGGAGTAATAATTTTCAGGCACAGAAGAGGGATATAACAATCCGATAGACAAGTGCCTAGAAAATCCAAAGGATTAACCATCTTGGGCATGAGGTCCCGCAAGATGAGTCTTTTGCGGAAACTTATAATTGTCAAGAGGACCGGGATGTCCTAAACCTATCAGATCCTTCAGGGGATCAGACATATACCGATCCGGAATTTGAAGATGAAATTAATTTTTAGAGGAGGGTCGGTACTCCCCTATATCGAGGGAGAACGATAAATGGTAGAAATATAAACTTCTGATTGATACGGGGGCTTCTCGAAGTTATATTAAAAACAATATTGGACTGAGGAATGTCAGAGAACTGGAAACCCCTTTTCTAGTAAAATCAATTCACGGAGCTGAAATAATCAACCGAAGACATTAATGAATGTGTTTGATAGAACGGAAACTTTTTTTATTCTGCCGAATTTGTCTTTATTTGATGGGATTATCGGGTTTAGTTTCATAAAGGGCATTAAAGGGATTATTGATACTGAGCGCGATATTATTTTCTTTGATGGTGGACGGGGAAAAACTGAAATACCTCGAGTTGAAACGCGGTCAATTCATTAGTGAACGACGTCTGTATCCCAAGGGGTGTTGAGGAGATTTTTTTCAAGAAAATTAGTGAAAACTCGGGCGTTTTTGCTAGCCCAAATGAGGCCTTACCGTACAACACCAAAGTCTATGCTACAATTAGAACCAAAGATCAAGACCCAATATACTCAAGATACCAATCATATCCCGTTTTGATGTTAGATTTCATAAATAAGGAAGTAAGGGAACTTTTGAGGAACGGTATAATAAGACCATCTCGATTCCTTACAATAGTCCGGTTTGGGTTGTTGACAAAAAGGGTTCGGATGAGCATGGCAAACCCAATAAACGTCTGGATGGTTGACTTTACGAAGCTTAACGCCAGGACCATTCCGGATAAATATCCGATACCTGATCCGTCTTTCATCTTATCAAATCTCGGAAAATCTAGATTTTTCACAACCTTAGACTTGAATAGTGGTTTTCATCAAATAAATTTGATAGAGCGCTATCGCGAGAAAACCGCTTTAGCGTCAATAACGGGAAGTACGAATTTTGTCGATTGCCATTTGGCCTGAGGAATGCGCCAAGCATTTTCCAAAGGGCTATAGATGATATTTTGCGTGAAGAATAGGGAAGTCCTGTCACGTTTACATCGACGATATCATAATATTTTCTGACTCTGAGCAGAAACATATTGATGATATCGATAGGATACTAAAAAAACTTTACCACGCTAACATGAGAGTATCATTAGAAAAGTCAAAGTTTTTTAAAACTTCTGTAGAATATTTGGGATTCGTCGTTTCAACCGATGGAATAAAAAACCTGTCCGAAGAAGATAGAGGCCATCGTTGAATACAAGGTCCCTAATACTGCTTAGAGCCCTGAGGTCATTTCTGGGACTAGCAGGATATTATAGAAGATTTGTCAAAGATTACGCGGCTATTACAAAACCCCTTACTAGATTTTTACGTGGCGAAAATGGGCATGTCGGTACTAAACATTCAAAACATATCGAAATATGCTTAGATAAGGACGCCATAGATTCTTTCGAGAAGATTAAGAAAATTCTATCCTCCGAGGATGTCCTTCTCTTATACCCGAATTTTGAGGAGCCATTAGACCTCACGACGGACGCTTCTTCCCATGCTATCGGAGCTGTCCTCTCACAGAATGGACGTCCTATCACAATGATATCACGAACTCTGTCTCCTACTGAGGAGAACTACGCCACAAACGAACGTGAACTCCTAGCAATCGTGTGGGCTTTGAAAAATCTCAGACACTATCTATATGGAGTGAATAAGCTCAATCATATTTACTGACCACCAACCCCTCACGTTTTCGATTTCTGACAAGAACCCAAACTCGAAATTAAAACGATGGAGAGCCTTCATCGAGGAGTACTCTCCAAATTTTTTCTACAAACCTGGCAAAGACAATGTAGTTGCCGATGCTCTTTCCAGACAATTCGTGCACATGGTCGAGAACTCTGGATCCAACACTTCACTCCAAGCCTGCGGAAGCGAAATTTCGCTTACTGAAATCATTCCCGCTGTGGAAAATCCGATAAATTGTTTCAGAAATCAAATTATTCTTACCCGTGGTACCGAATATAAGAAAGAGACCAAAATTGTTTTCAAAGACCGTATTCGACATCATATAACATATGACAAAATTGAAAGTCTCTTGGACGTGATAAAAGACTGTGTAAACCCACAGGTAGTCAACGCAATTCATTGCGATTTACATACGCTGGCCCAGATCCAGCATTCACTTACAACAAACTGGCATCTGTAAAATTCCGATACGCGAATAAATTCGTGACGGATATTTTCAATCCTAATTGATCAGATCGAAATTTTGACAAATGAACACAATAGGGCGCATCGTTCAGTATTGGAAAATACTAAACAAGTCCTTCGGGACTATTACTTCCCCGACATTAGGAAAAAGCTCAACGAGATTACAGTGAACTGCAAAATTTGTCTTGTAGCGAAGTATCAAAGACACCCACGGAAGCAGGAAATTGGTGAAACCCCTATTCCCTCTTTTCCGGGAGAGATACTCCACATTGACATCTATAACACGGACAAGAAATTTTTCTTAACCTGCATAGATAAATTCTCGAAATTTGCAATAGTGAAGCCCATAGCCTCTAGAGCCATAATAGATATTAAACCAGTCCTCATGGAAGTTTTGAATTTTTACAAGGAAACGAAAACGATAATCTGTGATAACGAAAAGTCATTAAACTCACAAACCATCAAATCTTTAGCGAAGAATAGTTTCGGTGCCGAGATTTATACAACCCCACCAATGCACAGCTCTTCCAACGGCCAGGTAGAAAGGTTCCACGGAACACTTACCGAAATCGCCAGGTGCTTAAAACTAGAATGCGTTTTTGAGGACACCACCTAATTGGTCCTTATGGCCACCTCGAGATATAATAGGTCTATTCACTCTACCACCGAACTTAGACCAATTGATGTAGTTCAATCTATACCAGCTGATCTGAGGGAAAAAATTCGGAATAAGATTCTGGCTAAACAGAAGGCCGATCTAAGTTATCACAATAGAAAAACTATATTCAAAACATACAATCCTGGGGAAAAAGTTTATGTGAAAATCAATAAGCGTCTAGGAAATAAATTTAATAAAAGGTTTACAGAGAAAATAGTTCAGCAGGATCTTGGTACAACCGTAAAGATTGATAATAAAATCGTGCATAAGGATAACATTCGTTTCCTCTTTACAGCACCCTGACATTTGCCGTAATTGTTTTCACCAGCTATGCTACCATATTGGATTACACTTCCTCACAATATATCCCAGTGACAGATGGCAACGTCGCAATTTTTGAAGGTTACGGAATTATGGCCCATGTAACAAACTTAACGAATTTTACAATTATAGCGGAGGAAACCAGAAACCTAACAGCCCTACTGCCGAAAACGCACATGAGGAAACTACTGGAATCAGATGCGGATCAAATGGAGAGAACAATAGAATCTCTTCGCATACACCACAGACACGCACGCAGCATTAACGTTCTTGGAACCGCGCTAAAGTACATAGCTGGCACGCCAGACTATGATGATTTCACCGAAATGCGTAACCAACAAGATGAGCTAGTTACATCAAGTAATGCACAGATAATCATAAACACCGAAATGCAGTCTCAGATAAATAATTTAACCGCAACCGTTAACACACTTATAAAGGGAAATAAAGCTACTGAAATCGATCCAGGTTATCTATATGGCCCTCTAAGGAGAAATAGGATAATAATTAGGGAACTGGATATTTAGCCTTGTCCATAACTTTGGGGAAAATACAAATGATAAATCCTGTTTTGTTAGATAGCTCAGAAATAAATTTTATCCTAAAATCCGAAATAAACTTGAACATTAGCGTAAGCGAAATAATATTAAATTCAAAGTTAAAAATTTTGCAAAACAAAAATATTATAACATTTTTAATTAAATTTCCCAAAATTGTATTAGTTTGTAGAAAAAAATTAATCTTTCCAGTTGTTCACAATAATGTAATATTATCCCTAGAAGTTAAAGATGTAGCAAAATGTGGTTATAAGTACATTATGTTGGAAAAATGTAAAAAGAAATCTACAAGTTCATTTTGCGAAATTTCTGGCCACAAGAACAGTTTGTGCCTCAGTAATCTATTGAACAATAACACAGCTGCTTGTAGCACACATTCCGCGCACGATGTGCCACCTCTAAAGGAAATTGACGATGGCATCGTACTCATTAATGACCAACCCTCCAAAATGGTTTACGAGAACGAAACAAAAACTCTTCAAAAGGGTACTTATCTGATAACGTTTGACACCGTTCTGACTGTCAATTCAACAACATTCAGAAACCTACGAAAAATTGCTTTCAAAAGCCCCGAAATCCCAATGGCACACACCGTAAACCTTACAGATCATACTTCTATCTTATCACTACAGTACCTTCATGATTTGAATATAAAAAATTTAAACCATATATCTCACCTGCACTTAAGGGTAAGGGGAACATGGTATATCTCAGGCTCTCGTTTTGTCCTAATATTGGTAATTTGTATCACATACATTGTCGCCAAAAGGCAACGCAAAGTTGAAATTACCAATGTCCTTCGCAGTTATGATCAGACGAGGACGTCTGATGCTTAAAGGGGGTGGGAGGTGGGGGACAGTTAAGGTACGCGTTGCAACATTATAAAAAAAATCATTCCAAACGTAGACGCTACCTTGCACTTTTACTTGTTCACATGAAATGCAATAGCTACACGCGCACTCAGAATATTGTAGCAGACGCTACCTTGCATTTTTATTCTTTAATTATTTCTGTTCATATGAAATATGATTTCCGTTTGGGCTAACAAGCAGTTTTGTCATATTAAAAGTTGTAGAATTCTTTGTTAGAGTTTAGTTGTAATTTACTACTCGAACTCGCATAGCGAGGAAATAAAATAATTAATTTAATAAATAAAGATTCACATAGTGTTTAATAAAGAATAAATCGTGTTGATAATTTATTCCAACAAGAAAACTAATTTATACAAATTTACACGTCCAAGATATACATGATATTTAATTAAAGATTACATTCATCTAATAAAAATCTTCTGTATCGAATACAAGTTTTCACATAATTAGCTATGAATTTCCAATCTACACTAAATCCGTTTAAAATATTCACTATTTCATTTTCCTGAAGTAAAACCTTTTTGAAAAACATTAGTCTGAATTCTCTTAACGCTTGACATCTACCTAGAAAATGTTGTATATTTTCCGTTTCATTCATATTACAAAGAGAACATACAGTTGATGCATTAGCTTGAAATCTATTTCCATTTAGCTCTATCAAATCACTTCTAGCCTTTAATATTCAAGTTATTGCTTCTTGAGTATTGCCTTCTGTTATATACCGTTGGCCAGCGTTTGTGTCCAAGTTTTTATAAAATCTGCTAGTCTGACTTACTTGAGTTTCTATATTGTTAAGGTATTTTGCTTTTAATGACTGTAGTAGATTAACTTTATACACCATATATTCATATAACCTGCATACTATTATATATTGACCAGTATATAGTACGGTTAAATCACATATGACATGTAACATAACATTTAATTATATATAGTTAATCTGCTTGCATAAACAACTAAAGGGTCCGCCATCTAACGTTTTTTTTTTCAACTAGTGCTTATTTCGTGAATGGTAACACTTAGCTCATGTCTGATTTGACAGATAATTAGTTTTATCCTTCCGCTGAACGAATATGGTCCGTATGTTCGTTATCTTGTGAAAAAAGTGAAAGAAACTGGCATCCTCATCGATAAACCAAAGCGTGAAAAGCCAAAAACAGTGCGTACGCCCGAGAATATTGCTGCTGTGGCAGAAAGTGTGCGTGAAGCGCCATCAACATCAATTCACCGTCGTTCTCAACAATTGAACATTTTGGAGACATCATTGAGACGAATTTTGCATAAAGACCTTGGTATGACGCCATGCAAAGTCAAATTGGTTCAGGAGTTCAAAAAAAAAAGTTATTTGGCGGACCCTTTATATATGAAAGCATATTTAAGTATATATAAAATTGCAGTTACATACATAAATTTGTATGGCGCAATATAAACCAGATGTTCAATTAAATGTTGCATTATGTATAATAGCTACGTTCATATTGAACAACTTTTAGTTTTTTACAACTTTTCGATTGTCAAATTTCATACAAATTTTAAATCGAAAACTTGAAAAAAAAAAACGAAAATATGTATTTTGGGGTTCAGTATGAACGTAGTATAAGGCAATATTTAAGCGTTATTTTATGTTTCCCATATTAAACTATAAGTGGTTATTTTTTAATTGTATAAAATGGAGTAAAATTATAGTTAATGATATACAATTTGATTTCAGGCTAATACAACTGGATGAGGACAAAATTCGGATAAACTTATATCTTATTTAAGATAATATA